>JAABKJ010000355.1:0-51624 GCA_011634705.1 Andricus grossulariae | reverse complement strand
TGATGAGTCTTTTACTGGAATAGATGAATCTTCAACTGGAGTAGATAAATTTTAAGTCAAATAGATGAATTTTCAACCAAAAAGTTGAATTTTCAACTAAAATTGTACATTTTTAATTGGTATACTTGAATTTTCAACCAAAAAGATAAATTTCTAAACAATAAAATTAATGTTTATACGGAAAGATTAATTTTCTACCAAAAAAGACGATTTTTCAACAAAGTACATGAATTTTCAACGAAATATTTGATTTTTTTTTAACAAAAAATATCAGTTTTCAACATAAAAATGCAATTTTTCAGTTTCAATTTTTGGTTAAAAAAAATTAATATTTAACCAAGTTTATAAATTTTCAACTAAAATTACGAATCATTGACTGGAATAGTTTAATTTTCAACTAAAAATGGTAATTTTTCAACATGAAATTGGATAGTTCAATTTAAAATTTTTTATTATGTTCAACTAGAGATGAATTTGTTACTGCAATGTTAGAATATTCATTTGGAATAATTACACGAATTTTTAGATGAATTTTTTATTGAAATGATGAATCTTGAACCAACAAAAATTAATGTTTAACAAAAGAGTTTAACTTTCAACTCGCAAAATTAAATTTGTATTTCAAAAAAGATGAATTCTAAACGAAAAATCAAGAAATTGTTATCCCAACCAAAAAAAAATAATTTTTAATCAGAAACAGTTGAATTTAAGCAGAAAAAAAATTATTTTTCGACATGAGTTTAATTATCAAGTAAAGAGATGAATATTTGAATTTCCAACTAAAACCGATCAATTATCAAACATAATAGTTCAATTTTCGCTTTAAAAAATTAAAAAAACTAAATTAAAATTCTCGCGCTTCAAAGTATGTACTTTTATTTTAACTTATCCGAAGTTTACCAGTACGGTGGTTCAAAAAGAGCTTTTTGGGAGACAAAGGAGTTTTTAATTCTGTTTAGAAATTAGGTTAAATAATAATTTTTGTCGCTCATGAAAACTGAATCTGATGATTACAACTGCCTCAAAAGTGATAAGTTTTGAAACATGAAAGAAGACTTGAAAATCATCGATACAATGATTTTATGACAACCCAATTTCTTTTTACTTTGAACAAATTAATAAAATTGTAATAAAAATCGCATTTCATTGTCTATTAAAGATTTTATACAATAATAATAATTTTAATATTTTAATTTCATACGACGCTGTTATTCTACCTGATTTCACGAGTTCACATTTTGGCTGTACTGAAAAAATAGTAGGTGTATTGCAGCGCAGCGGATCCCACCCAGGTGAAAAAATTATATATAGTTTATATATAATGTGAAGTATTATATATGATATTCATTTTTTTTATGCAAAAAATGTATACAAAAATTAATATTATATATAATACTTCACACTATACATAAACTGTATATAATTTTTCCGCCGGGGCAATACCGTTTCAGTGTTAAATATTGCATCGTTCATACACAATTATCATTAATATAACTATATAAACTTAGAATATAAATGATGAAATTTATCGTTTCTCAATTAAAACTCAAAAACCAGCAGAAAGTATTTAAAAAATGATTAAATCATGTTTGCATAGCAAATCATTGCTACTCATTGAATTAGTAAGTCGGCACTACTAATAATGATTAGTAGAATACCCTTACTAATTCATTTAGTAACATAAATCTTACCATTTCATTCAGTAGAAACTGATAAAATTACTAATTTAACAGTGTAATACAATGCTACTAATTTCATTAGTAAAATTTCTACTAATTCTGATTTAGAGAGTGTTGAAATTACTCTTTATACCATTATACATATTAAATAATTATTTCTACTATTTATTTTTTATAATGTAATATTTCATATTACGTAAGTACAATAAATATAAAGTCAAGAAGTTGAACCATTCCTTGAAATCGCTTAAGAACTTCAAAATCCCTCATCATCCTTTTCAATCCGTGGAAATCTCTTTAAAAATCGATTAAAATCCCTAAAATCCTATGAAATATTTCAAAATATTACAATATCCCTTGAAATCTTCAAAATCCCTCTAAAAATTACTAAAATCTTTCAAATTCGTGGAAATCATTCTGAATCTCTTGACATTCCTTACAATATATTAAAATCCATAATAATTTTTTAATATCCATTCAAATTTCTCAAAGTCTTTTAAAATCCTTTGAAACTCTATTAGGTCTTTCAAAATTTTACAAAATCCTCTAAAATTCGTGGATATACATTGAAATCTTTTGAAACCGTTTAAAATCCCATGAAATCATCGAAACTCCTGATATCCTTCTGAGGTTGAAATCCTTGAAAATCGCTGAATTACATATTTTGAAATCTTACGAGATTCCTTGTTCTTTTTGAAATCCCTTTAAAATTGATTGAAATCTCTAAAATCCGTGGGAATCTTTCCGAATCTTTTGAAATAACTTACAATATATTATAAATCAATTTAATATTTTAGCCTTGCAATATATTAAAAACGAATGAAATCTTTCAGAAGTTATCAAAATTCCTCTAAACCCCTCAACATTCCTTATAATATTAAAAAATCCTTTAAAATTCCGTTATATCTTTTGAAATTTCACGAAATCCTCTAAAATCTGTGGACATACTTTGGAATCTTTTGAAATTTCTTAAAATCTCGTGAAATCATCGAAACACCTTTGAGTCTCTAAAAATCCGTTAAAATCCCTTCAAATCCTTAGAAATCACCTGAAATCTATTTAAATTCCCTCAATTCTTCGAAATCTCACCGAAATCTCCTGATATCCTTCCGTGGTTAAATCCTTTAAAAGTCTTTAAAATTAGTGGGAATCATTCAAAATCTTTTGAAATTCCTTACAATAAACTAAAATGAATTCTAAAAGCCATTCAAATTTTTGGAAACCCCTCAAAATCCTTTATATTGTTCGGAAATCCCTTGGAATTCCGTTAAATCTTTTTAAATCCTATAAAAACACTGAAAATCTCTTGAATTCACTTAAAATCCTTTAAAACCCCTTTAAATCATCGAAATCTTGTTTGAAATACCCTACACTGAAAAAAATGGTTTAGCTGTCCCAGCTGAACGTTTACTTGGATTTCGTCTTCTAAAATTTAATACAGCTGTGTTACCTAAATATCTAGCTGTTTTAGCTAAATTTTGACATCTAGTAATTTCGTAGATAGAAAAATTCAGCTAACACAGCCGGACATTTAGATATCACAGCTATATTTTTTTAGAAGAGGCTATATCCAACTATACGTTTAACTGGCACGGCTAACCATTTTTTCCGCGAATATTTTGAAATCCCTTGAAATCTTGTTTACAGTGAAAATAATTATTATATATTTAATATATTGAGTACAAAATATAAAATCTCACGTTAGAAGGGAAAGGGGTGGGGCTCATTACAATATTACGAATATTTACAATAGGAGGGAGGGAAGAGGGTCTAAAGTTTCAAAAATCATCCTTACTTTATTAATGGATGTTCCCTTTACTATACCTCATTTATTTTCCTGCAATTTCATCTTCATTCTAATAGTAACAAAGTACTCCCAACTATGAATCAGTAAAAAATTAGATTAAAAACTAACTAACATTTTGTAAAAAAAAAATGGTTTTTATTCACACTCTGGAGGGAAAGTTAAGTCCCACTAATACTGCACAGAGCCTCATATAATCGGCCATTCGCATTCCACAAATTTACACCCGTATACGCCGAGAATTTAAGGGGATGAGAAGCATACCGTATTAGGAAGGCGAGAAATTCCAATAGATTCACACCTTTTGCGGAAAATAATATTCTATTCTGTCATAAATTGCCGCGTTTCACATAAATGTTTTTCCGTCTACTTCTTTTTCATAAAATAAGCAACCTGGCTGAACTTTTGAGAAGCGACCGGAAATATATCAGCCCACATCGCACAATGAGGAAAAAAGTTTATGTGGACAAATCAATTTTTAGCCTACGCTCTACACTATTTATTCGATTTAAACTTCTTTTATAAATAAAGGATTCTGAAATCTCAAAACCGTTTGTGTGTTTTGATTCTAGATACAAAAAATTCTTATTTTTTATTTCAAACAAAAATTGACATTTTTTAACAAACTTTTTCGAAGTACCATTTTTTAGATTTTCAGATTTATCAAACAATGTCTTCAATCTATGCTAGCACTATCTAGTAGTAATTTCCAATGGGTAGGAATAATTAAAACAAATATTGTATTACGTTATAAACAAATTATTGAACAAAAGTTATTTTTCGGGATTGGCAAAATTTATCTCATTCAAATCCAGAGTTTCTGTATAAAATGTGAGAGAAATTATTATTTCATTACGATTGATTGGAAAAGATGCTATTTTTCAATCGTTGAAACAAATTTTATAAAGAAATTCACAGTTTGGTTATTTTTCAACGAATAGGCTCAATTTTGTTTACAAAATCAACTAAGAATGTCTTTAAGATGACACTTCACTGTGGTACTTTGAAAATTTATTAGAATTATTAATTATTTCAACAATTTTCATTAAAAATTTCAGAGTTTGGCTCATTTGCAACAAAAAGGCTCAATTTTTAACGGAATCAACTAAGAAATTCTTTGCAATGACTTTTCACTATGATACTTTCCAAGTTGACAACTATTGTTGATTATTTGAACAATACTCATGAATAAATTCAAAGCTTGGTATGACAGTCTTGATTTTTATAAAAATTGTTTAAATAATTATTACTTCTTGTCAATTTTGAAAGTAGCATAGTAAAGAGTCATCGGGAATACATTATTAGACGATCCCGTGAACAAAAAACAAAAAACTTGCGCATATTCTTGGAAAAATAACCACACTCTGAAATTTTTGAATAATTAATAATTCTTGTGAATTTGCAAATCATAATAGCAAACAGTCATCAGAAAGACATTCTCAGCTTATGCCATGACAGAAATTGAACCTATTCGTTAGAAAATATCCAAACTGTGAATTTGTTTTATATATAAATTTATTTTATAAAAATTGTTTAAACAGTTGCGAAATAGCATCTTTTTTCAATTGATCATGATGAAGTATTAATTTCTTTCACATTTCTTACAAAAACTCTGGATTTGAATGAGCTAAACGTTGCCAAACACTAAAAATAACATTTATTCATTAATTTATTTATAAAAAAATAATATTTTCAAATTATGCTGACCTACTGAAAATTACTTCTAGATAGGTTGAGCATAGATAAAAAACCTTGTTTGGTAATAAGTAAATTACTAAATAAAACAGATGTTTTATCAAAACTCCAAACACACAAATCTTTTTAAAATTGAAAAATATCTTCTTTAAAAAAAACGTTCCAATCCAATAAATAGTGTAGGCTAGAATTTTATTTTATGTGAAACATAATTAAACATCAAAAAATCAGTAAAGACACTGCTCAAAAATAATATCCAGTAGGTTAAAAGATTTTTTTAACTTTTTTATTTTTTTTATATTAATAAATTTGGCTATTTCGCCCCATACAGACTTCGTTCCTTTAGCAAAAATAATTAAAAAATGGTCGGAAAAAATTATATGTACGATTTTTCAATTCGTGATACGAATGGTTAATTTTGTAAATACGTTTGATAAAAAAATACAGATTTAATCAATTTTCAACCGGTAGATTTCATTTTTTCAATGGAATCAATCTCCAATCATTCAGAAAAATTCTTCTTATGATACTTTAATAACCAAAAATAATTGTTTATAATATTAAGAATATTAAAAAGAATTGTTTGTTTCATGAGCAAATTAACAACTTTACTATTTCTTATCAAATGGATGTTGTTTCTTGTTACAAAATCGACTGAGAGTGACTTAGAGAGGACCTTATTTATTAGCTGACTTTGTGAAGCGATAATTTTTTTTTTTTTTTAATCTTAGAAAAAATACACATTTTCGTCCATTTTCAACTTGTCTGTAGCCATTTACATTAGATTATTAAGTGCACTCGTAGCGCCATCTTTTTTTAAACATAATGGATATAAAAATAAACCATCCACCTACAAAAGAAATAATTTACTTATTCCCCTTTAATTTTGACTTTATAATGTGATTAAGAGCAGGCCTTTAGAATCCTAATTCTTTATTAGGCTGGGCACTAAAGCCCTCTTCTCAATTAGATTATAAATAAAAAATTGAGGCGACAACATGGAAAACACGGCAAATTATTACGTCATAGAATATAATTTGCCATTAAAATACAATGAAAATCGATGCACTGGGCCTGGTATGCATTCTTTACATCGTTTACTGCAGTCGTAGATCGCGGGCTTAGTGTCTTGAGAGTGAACAAACTCCTAAAGAAGTTTTCGCCGTACTTAACGCCGAAACCTAATGTGGAATTTGTCCTCAAGACGCCCCTGTGCACTATCAACCCACCATAACGAAGGATTCTAAGTTTCCTCGCAAAAGGGAAGTAGCCTGGGACCATAACTTGTTGAAATTACTCCAGCATCCGAGAAAGCTGCTAGTGAGAATTTACATAGCAGTAATTTCGTTGCAGGAAATAAAAACAAAATCTGCAGAAATTGCAATCAATTTTTTTTAGGTGAATTCAATTTACAGGGTGTCAGTTTTTGTTTTACAATTTTTTTGCAGAAATAGGTGAACAAATTTGGAACATTTCTTTCTCACGTCAGTCAATTCTGCTCACTTCAGGTGACTTATTCAAATTTCACATCAATATCTCTTTTACGTTAGTATAGAAATATTAAGAAAAGATAAAAAATGTATGAATGGTAAATAAGTGGAACTAAATTTCAGTTATGTCTGTGTAGAATATCATCAATTCATCATTCTCCAAAGGGACGTGCCTAAATTATGTAAGTTCTTTTCTGAAATTTCGAACCACGCACCACCCTTTCTTAGGGTTTGTATTTTTACCTCCCCCCTCCCCCATATTACATAATTTTTGCTGACTAAATTTTTTCCTTTATTCATTTTCTTTTATCTAGGTGTCATCCGAAAATGACTTTAGACGTTTTAGGGGAAAGGGGGGTTTGGTAAGAACTTACTGTTTCTCAATAATTAACAAAGTAGACCAACTTCCAACCAAGTAGTTGAATACTTAACCAAGTAAATTTATTTTCAACTTAACAATTACATTTTTTGCCAAAAAACATTGAATTTCTACCGAAAGAGATCAATTTTCAAATCAAAAAGACGAATTTTCAACAAAAGTTGAATTTTGGACCAAAAATGATTTTTCAGCCAATAAAGAAAAAAATTGCATTCATAATCTTGAATTTTAAAGCCGAACAGACAAGATTGATATAAAACAGTCAAATTTTCAATCAAATAATTTAATTTTCAACCAAAAAGTATCAATTTTCTACCAAAAAGATTAATTTTCTACTAAGAAAGACGAATTTTCAACAAAATACATACATTTTTATCCAAATAGTTAAATTTTCATCCAAGAAGATTAATTTTCTACCAAAAAAGACAAATATCCAATAGAATACATTAATCTTCAGCCAAATGGTTGAATTTTCAACCAATGATACTAAATTTCTACCAAAAAATACGAATTTTAAACTTTTCCAAAAATTGTAAAGTTCACTTTCCATTAAAAAAATTATTTTTAATAAGAAAAACATATTTTTACCAAAGTTAAATTTCAATTAAACAGTTGAATTTGCAAACAAATATTCAAATTTTCAGTTAAAAAATTAATTTTAAACCTAAAAGAAACGATTTTTGAGCAAAGTGATTTCATTTTCAACCAAAGAGGTACATTTTCAAGTAAAATTATGAATCTCTACCAAAATAAAAATATTGATCTTTCGAACAAACAAAATTTCAATGTTAACCAAAACAGACGAATTTTCAACAAAATACTTAAATCATCAACTAAAACAGATTAAATTTTAACCAAACAGTTGCATTTCCAACCAAATAGTTGAATCTTCAACTAAAAAGATCAATTTCCAACCAAGAAGATTAAATTTCTACGAAAAAGACGAAATTTCAATAAATTTCATAAATTTTCAACCAAATAGTTAAATTTTTAAACTAGAAGAGATCATTTTCAAACCATAAATGGGACAGTTAAATTTTCATTTAGAAAAAATAATTTTTACTGCAAAGAAAAACGAATTTTGCACAAAACAGTTGAATTTTCTACCTCATGCTTAAATTTCCTTGCCAAAAAATCTAATTTTCTGCGAAACAATTTAATTTTAAAACCAATAATATGAATTTCCAACAAACAGGTTCATGGATAACCATAAAGTTTCATTTTTTACTAAAAAATATTAAATTTCTACAAAAAGAAATGAATTTATAAACCATTAAGACGAATGCTCAACAAAATAGTTCCATTTCCAACCACAGGACATTTCTTAATCAAGAAAAAAAATTTAATTATATTTTGTATTTTCAATCCAAAAAGATGAAATTTCTACAAAATAGTTGAATTTTCAACCAAAAAGGATGAATGGGAAGAGACTATGTAGCCTGCGATAATAAATTAGAATCTTAATAATCGATTTACTTAATAATAACAGTTTATATAAACATTAAAATTCATTTTTAATACTTTTGAAATATTAGGTTATAAAACTGGAAATTTTGCTTAGAAAATAAAGTTAATTTTCCATTGTAAGATTTTCGATTTTGGACTACACAATTTTTAATTCGGACTACACAAAGCGTGCAGACTACGCAACACTTTAGGCCCTAAAGAAATAATAAATTTGTGCGTTTGTTAAACTAAATTAATACTTATTGTTATTAATAAATTTTATTTTATAAATTTATTGTCATTGAGGTTCCTCCTTTATTTAATCATGAGAATTTATATTTTATATGTATTTTCGTTCCCTGTGTTTATAAAATCATAGTCAAATGTTGAGGGGGTGGGGGGGTGTCAGAGCAAATCTCACGGTATCTCACATGGAGGAAGGGGAGATTTGAAAATTTTATAAAAAATCTTTACTTAATTTGTGATAAGTCCTTATTTGTTTATTCATTTATGACAATAACTTCCTTTTACATTCAGAAAGAAATAGAAGGGAAACTCAAAAGGAAAGTAGACAAAGCAAGGTTTCGCAAGTAGAAAAATCGCGATTAAGTCAGACTCTTTTATTTTTTACCTGTATCTTTTAATTAAATTATATTAAAGTTATTTAAAAAATAATTAAATAAACTGAGAATAATTATAATAATTAAATCAAAGAACATTTCTTTTGTCAAAGAAACTGATTATTTTCAATGCATCCCGAGAAATGTATTTTTTATACAAAGAAACTTCGATATTTATTTTTAAGTAAATCAAATATTTCTATCAACCGAAGAAATTTTAATGAATTTTGGAAATACAATACAATTCTTGTTGACAATAGTGGACAATGTTGCATGCAATTTTTATAATTTCACAGCATTAAACTAAAAATCTTTCAGATTAAACTTTCAAATCGTGGCGATCCTGATTGAACAGTCCTAAATTAAACAATTTTCAATTACAATTGTTTAAAACTGAGAGTTTTCAACATGAAAAACTTTGAATAATTATATATATATATATAATAATTTAGAATTTTAACGCTCAGAATATTAAATATTATAAGCCTAAAATAAAAAATAACAAATGTGAATTAAAATAAATTAAATTTAACAATTTGCAAAATAAAGCGTTACATACTGTTATAATTTGTTTTATCATATTGAACTTTCCAGTGCTAAAACATTGATAATAAACTAAGAGAAGATGAACAATTTCATAATTAAACTTGATAGAATCTAATAATTTAAAATTGTACAAATAAAAATTCAACTACATATTTAAAATCGCACCGATAATTTTGCTATTATAAAAGTAGTGAACTAGAAGTAACTAATAACAACTGGTTTAAATTTTCAATTTGTACGACAAAAAAGAAATTTCGTGGAAGCTCGAGCTTTGTAAGCAGATTTTTTTATTTTTCGACACAAAATACAACTCCCGTAGGAATGCTGTATCTAGAGAATCGAGTTTCAGCAATTGTAGCTTTTATTCCAACTTGCTTAACTGCTATTTATTTTTCCGGGAAGTCTTCACATATTCTCTGTAACCGCGGCAAAAGCACTTCTGACTTTTGTTTCCTGTTGTTAACTATGAAACTCAGAAACAAATTATGTGAATCATAGCAAATGGAAATGGCCCGAAACAACAGAGGGTACTTGTGTTAAGCATACACATAAAAATGAATGAGAAGCAATTTCTGTTGAGAGAAAGATAGGAAGAATAAAGAATAAGAAAGAATAATAAGAATAAACATTTTAAAAATACGTTCCGAAAAAGTTATCTGCATATAAATTTATTGGGGATGCCGGAAGAAATTCATTTTAAAATCTTTGTATCAGTATTTTAAACATAAGTTTTGAAAAAATCATCTGCAAACAAATTTATTTCGGGAAATTTATCTAGTGACACAGGAATTTATTTTAAAATCGTCGGATTTAATGATTTTAAATTGTGTAAAACAAGGTGGCCGTAAAACTTCATTTTCAAAGTTTTCTGGCATTTCCTTGATTTTTTCCCTTGAAAATTGTTCATGTTCCCTGTAAATTATTATTTGAATACAAATTTTCAAAGATCAACGAAATAGTTTTCTTTCAACGAAATAGTTTAATTTTTACCAAATTATTGTACCTTCAACGTTTGAATTTTCTATTTGAAAAAATTGCTTCAACAAAATACCTAAACTTTAAACAAAAAAGTTGAAATTTCAACCAAGTAGTCAAAATTTCAAAGAAAAAAGATTAAAATTCAACCAAAAACCGTTCCATTTTCAACCAAATAGTTGAAATTTCAATCCAAAAAGAGTATTTTTTCAGAAGACAGGTTGAATTTTTCACCCGAAAAGTTGGATTTAAGAAAAAAAGATGAATTCTTAACAAAATAGTTTAATTTTTAACCAAATAATAGAATTTTTATCCTGCAAAGATGAATTTTCAACAAAAACTGTGATACTTGATATTTCAACCAAAAAAGAGGAAATTTCTACCAAAAGAGATGAATTTTCAAACTAAAAATAAGAATTTTGAACCAAGAAGATTAATTTTCGACCAAAAAAGTCGCATTTTCTACAAAATACATGAAATTTTTAATAAATAGTTGACTTTTGAACCAACTTTCAACCAAAACATGAATTTTCTGTAATACAGTTGAATTTTTATCCTAATAGTTGAATTTTCAACAAAATGAATACATTTTTATCAAAATATTCAAGTTTCTCACATAATAGTTGAATTTTCAACCTATAAATATGAATCATCAACAAAAAATCTAATAGTTGATATTTCAGCCAAAAAATATATTAATTTTAAATAAAAAAAACAGTTAAATTTAACCAAAAAAGACAAATGTTGAACGAAATAATCGAATCTTCAAAGTAGATTAAATTTTCAACTTAACCGTTGCATTTTTATCCAAAAGGAATTAAATTTCTACTAAAACAGATGAATTTTTATTCCAAAAAGACGAATTTTGAACCAAACTTTTAAACTTCTAATCAAAAAGGATGATTTTCTAACAAAATAGTTAAATTTTCCAAAAATAATTAGGTTTGCAATAAGGTTGTTGAATTTTTAACCAAGTAATTGAATGTTCAACCTACAAAGATGAATTCTCAACAAAAATGTAACAGTTGATATTTCAACCAAAAATAATGAAATTTCTCACAATAAAAATTAATTTTAAACCGAAATACGAATTTGCAACCATGATGATAAATTTTATATAAAAAAGATGATCTTTAAGCCAGGAAGATTAATTTTCAACCAAAAAAGCTCAATTTTCAACTCAAAATGGAAAAGCTAAATTTTCAGTACACTTTCAAGTCAAAAGATGAATTTTCGCCAAAACAGTTAAAATTTTAACCAAAAAATATGATTTTCCAATAAAAAAAGTTAATTTTTAAGTAAACAGTTGCATTTTTCACCAAAAAAGCGGTAATTTCAAAACAAAATATTAGTTTTATAGAAAAAAAAAAAACGAATTTTCAACTAAATTGGGCCCATTTTCTACTATAAATATAAATAATTAATTAGTTATCAAGGAAATTATTTTTCAACTAATGTTATGAATAATCAAAGAAAAAGTATTTTGTAACAATGTGGTTCAACCAAGTAGTTAAATTTTCCACCATAAAAGATAAATTTTTAACAAATAATGTAATGGTAGATATTTCAACCAAAAAGTATTTTTATTTAAAAACAAAAGCCGATGAATTTAATCAGAAAAGATGAATTTTCAACAAAATAGTTGAACCTGCAACCAAGAAACATTTCAGTTGAAGTTTCAACGCCAAAATATGAATTTTTAACGAAACAGTTGAATTTTCAACCAAAAGTGATGACTTTCCAAGAAAATTGTTGAATTTTCAATCAAATAATATAATTTTTATCTAAAAATATAATCTTTAGGAGGAAAAATCTGCAAAAAAGAATAGAAATACAAGGAAAATAAATTACCAACCTTTCCTGGCCATTAACATTCAAAGACCAGAATCTTAATCTTGTAACTTTAAAAAAATATAATCTTGTGTAAACGGAATGAAACAATTTCAAATCAAAATTAAATATGTGCATCTTATAGAAATTCCCTGACTTTTGTAAAATTATTTTCCAAATCTCTAGCTTTTTCCTGACTTTCCTTGACGAATAAAATTGCCTGACTCGCCTTTAATTTCAGATTTTTCCTGGCCTACGGCTGACCTGATCAAATGAGAAATGTACTTATTAAAAATTAATCTAGAACTTTAGAAAATGTATTATATTTGGGATTTGGTCCGCTCCGCTCCCAAATGAAAATTTTTTTTGAGAAGGTAGAAAACTGCTGCCGTGTACAAGACAGCTGTTCACAGAAGCAGTTGCTGTTAAGAGTTTTAGACAAGATATCTTTTATTTTTAAAACGAAGTGAAGAACGGTCCGCTCGTCAGGAAATAACTTTTCCTCTACAAAATGCGTGTTCGTACCTCTGAATTGTTATAGTAAGCACAATTTTTGTCTCGCTTACAGAAGCCCTCAGCTTATCTCCTCCGTAACTTTGTAATAAAAAACTGCAGTGACAATTCAAAAATCTCTAGCGGAAAAAAAATGTTGGAAGATAAATGCAAATTTGCAAATGAGCTTAGGGATTTGTAAATGCACTCTTGGCAAAGTAAATTCTACAGCTGTAAACAAAGTGTACTAAAAAGTTTATAGCATTTTTTGCAGAAACTCATAAAGAAGCTTTTAAAATGGTGAAATCCAATGCAATATTAGTCCGTAGTTCCTGAATATGCAAATGAAAAGTAGTAGTTTGTGTATTAGAAAAATAACAATGAATATTTTTTGCGATTTTGTAATCGTTACTTTTTTTAAAGGCCGAAAGATTTTTTAAATTATATGAACAATGATTGATTAAACGATGTAATTTAAGCGAAAGCATTATTTTTATTGTTAACATTCCAGGACTTTTCCTGATTTTCCCCTGGCCAATTTTTCATTTTGCTTGACCATCAATACTCGAGGACCAGAATTTTAATCTTGTAATATTTTTTTAAAAATTCAAATTTATTTTTTTATTTCAACCGAAAAATATGACATTTCTAACATATAATATTAATTTTAAATATGACGAATTTTCGACCAAAAAATATGACTTTTTAACAAAGCACTTGAATTGGAAAAACTAATTGAATTGACAACAAAATAGTTTACTTTTAACCAAATACTTGAATTTTCAACATACAAAGATAAATTTTCAACAAAATAGTCCAATTTTCAAACAAAAAAGATGAAACTTCAACCAAAAACCGTTGCATTTTCAACCAAATATTTAAATATTTGAAAAAATTAATTGTTATCCAAATGGTTTAATTTTCCATTAAAAAAGATTAGACTTTAACAAAAAAACTATCGCATATTTAAGCACATAGTTAAATTTTTAAGCCAAAAAGACGAATTTTGTAGAAGACAGTTGAATCTTCAACCGGAAATTTCAATTTGCAACCACATAGTTGAATTTTCGAATTTTGAAAATAAATGTAGTTATTCATGTTTCAACCAAAAAAGATAAAATATCTACCAAAATAGATAAATTTCAAAACCAAAAAGACAAAATACTCAAATTTTCAACGAAAGAAATGAATTTTCGAAAAAAAAGACAAATCAACAAATAAAGATTTTTTAGTCAAACAGGAAAAAAGGGTTCTTCTAAATTGTTGGACTTTCGAGCTAAAAGACGAATTTGATGTCAAACAGTTAAATTTTCAATCCGGAAATATGAATTTGTAACCAAACAGTTGCATTTATGATAAAAAAAGATAAAATGAAAAACCAAAAAGATCAGCTTTCCACCAAAAGAGGCAAAAGAGATGAATCTTCAACCTAAAATAAAAGATTCTAACAAAATAGTTCAACTTTTACCCATGTAGTTGAATTTGCAATTAAAAACCATAAATTTTCAAAAAAACGGTTAAACTTTCAACCAAAGAGATGCATTGTTCACTAAAATTAGAAATCATCAACTAGAATAGTTAAATCTTTAGTTAACAAAAAATCATTTTTAACCCAAAAAAAAACTAGGTGTAAATCAAAAGGATGAACTTTCAACTAAAATGATAAATTTTTAACAAAAAAAGGTATTTTTGAATAAAGTGCATGAACCTTCAACACTCGAATTCAACCAAAAAAGATTAATTTTTAACCAAATATTTGAATTCTGAACCAAGAATGGTATCAATTGAATTTTCAACAAAAAGTTAATAGAAGTTAATTCTACCAAAATAGTTGAGTTTTCAGCCTTTTAACAGAATTGCCTTATTTTGAACCAAATAATACAATTTTTAAATGAAAACATAATCGTCAGGTGAAAGCAACTGCGAAAAAAAGGAATACAAATTCAAGGCAAATATATACAAAAAAAAAAGAAATATTTTTAATGCATAAAGATCACTAAGAAGAATATTATTACAGGGTGGCAGTAAGACTTCATTTTCAAAATTTCCTAATTTTTTCTGACCATTCATATAAAAAGACCAGAATCTTTATCTCGTGTCATTTTTAAAATAGAATCTTTTATAAACGGAATAAAACAATTTCCCATCAAAATTTAAAAATTGCAAATTTATTATCCTCAACAGTTATTTCTGAAACTTTCCACGCATATAATTTTTAATAATATCTAAACGATTTAAATAAAGTGAGTTTTTAACATCCGCCTTCTTCAGTTCCACTTTACGAACACCTAATATTTTTATACTTTACTCTTTCCTTTCTAACATTCTGCTAAAATGTTTCGATCATCAAAACTTTAATTTTAGCTCTTGTCTAAAAGTGGAAATGGAACGGTTTCGTGCAATTGACACTGATTGGAGAAAAGTTAATGAAAAATCCGGAACGAAAACGTGAACGGATATAAATTTTATATTGGCACATTCAATTTCGGCAAACTTTTGACGTTTCCTCAACCAATAAATGTTATTAAGGTTCTCCTCGTGCTTCATTATTTGTCATTCCAAAAAGTTTCCAGACTTTTGTACTAAGCTTCGATCTTTAATTAAACGTTTCCTAGAAGGAAAATTTAATCGCATCGTAGCTTGTGCCTAGAATGGGGCCAAAATGAAATTCTAATCTTGTTACCGTGATGTCAGAAAGTTCAACGAAGTCGATACATACTTCTGATCGAAGAAAACGATGGCAGAACGGATTTGAGAATGGTGAGATAACGAAATAATACTAACTTCCGAAAGCAACAGGGTGACGGATTTTTTTTAAAATCTATTTCTATTTCAAATCGACAGCAAATCCACTTATCAAAAGCAACCATCTTTCAATTTTCTGAGATGACCTTTTTGAGGTAGCATCTAGGAAATCCGGGGAAATCCACTCTTTTTATATTAAGGATAAAGTGGTCCAATATCCATTGTTGACTGGGAAATAACCTTTCTAGGATTTATAGAATAAAGTCTAAGAGATTGTGGTTCCGTCATAAATTTTTTTTTTATTTTTATTTTAAGAATCATTCTTGAACATTTGGAGATTTCAAAACGCATGTTAGGACCTTTATTGAAATCTCAAAGCAAGGGAAATAGGGTGTTTTTCACAAGAATTGGGGAATAAATTCATTTACGTAAACTTGAACTACGTACCATATATTGACTTCAAAATGAAACACTTTAAGTTCCTGAGATTTCAAGTCGAAAGATATTGCAATTCCAACGAAATAGTTCAATTTTCAGCCAGAAAAGATTTTAGCTTTAAATGAAAAACAGTTTCATTCAACCAGAAAAGACGAATTTTCAACCAAATACATGAATTTACAACCAAATTATTGAATTTTCAGTTCAAAAAATTAATCCTCAACCAAAAAAAAAAAAGAATTTCCAGAAAAATAGTTACATTTTCAACCAAAGAGATGAATGTTCAACAAATAAATGAAATTTAAACAAATTAGTTGAATTCTACACCGAAACAGGTTAATTTTCAATCAAATAGTTGAATTTTCAACCAAATAGTTGGATTTTCTACCAAACTCTTTGAAACTTGAAGCCAAAAAACGAATTTTCGGCAAAACAATTGAAATTTTCAACAAAAACTTCATTTTAAAATCGAATAGTTGAATTTTCCACCAAAATAGGTCAATTTTCATGTCAAAAATCTGAAATTGCTGCCAAAAGATGCATTTTCAACCCAAAAACTAATTTTCAACTAAATAATTAAATTTTAAACCAAAAAGATTAATCTTCAACTAAAAAAATGAATTTTCAAAAAAGATGAATTCTAAACAAAAACTATAATAGTCGATATTTCAGCGAAATAATATTTTTATTTTAAATCCAATATAGATCATTTCAACCAAAAAAAAACAACAAATTCTCAACAAAATAGTTGAATTCTCAACCAAAAAGAAAACTATCTACCAAAGAGACGAATTTTCAACAAAATATTTTGTTTTTCAAGCTCTTAACAAAAAATTTAATTTTCAACCAGGATGATGAATTTTTAACTAAATAGTTAAATTTTTAAACATGCAAGACGAATTGTCAACAAAGGAGTTTAATTTTCAAGTAAATAGTTACATTTTCAAACCAAAAAGACGAAGTTTTCAGAAGGCACTTGAATTTTCAACAAGGTAGTTTATTTTCAACCAAGAAAGATAAATTTTTCATCAGGAAAGATGACTTCTCTACCAAAGAAGATAAAATCTCAAACCAAAAAGACGCATTTTCTATCCAAAATTTGAATTTTTGACAAAACCGTTGCATTTACAAGCAACTAGCTATACTTACAAGCAGAAGAAACCAGTTTTCAATTAAATATTTGAATTTTAAGCCAAATAGTTGAATTTTCAACCTATAAAGATGAATTTTCAACCAAATGGTAAAACTTACAATAAAAAATTATTCATATTTAACCAAAAACAGTGGCGCTTTTCACAATATAGTTCAATTTTCGAACCAAAAACTTCAATTGAAATTAAATTAGTGCAACTTTCAACCAAGTATAGTCGAATTTTCAACCAATAAGACGATTTTGCATCAAAGAAGTTTAATTTTTTTTAAATGACGAATTTTCAACGAAAAATGTAAAGGTTGATATTTCAAAAAAAGTATATTTTTCTTTCGAATCAGAAACAGTTGAATACAACGACAGAAAACGAATATTCAATAAAATAGTTAAATCTTCAACGTAAGGAGTTCATCTTCCAAAAAGTAGTTGAATTTTCAACCTGAAAATATAAATTTGTAATCCAAAAATTAATTTTCAGCACAATAGTTGAATTTTTAACCAAATAGTTACACTTTTAAGCCAAAAACACGAATTTTTCAGAAGGCAGATAAATTTGCAAGAAAAGAGTTCATTTTCAACCAAGAAAGGTGAGCTATCTATACGAAAACAAAGAATTTTTAATACAAAAGGACAAATAATTGTATGTCAAAAAAAATGAATTTTCAACATAGCAGTTGAATTTCTGACCAAAAAATATGTCATTTCCCCTTATCGTACCATTAATAACAATCTGTGAATAATTAAATTTTTATACAAATAATAGTAAATAATTTAAATATACATTAAAGGAAAGCACAATTGGATTTTGTAATTCTCGTGTTCGAAATTATTATGAATAATCACCATGAAAAGTAAAAATATGATTGAAGTGCACTATACACTTTATGGATTAATAAATATTATTCTGAAAAATGCACAGATGAAAAAATTGTCACATTCAAATCAAAAGTTGATATTCAACGTCATTGGAAATCTTTATAAAATTAATTTTCATTTCAGTTTCTCAATCGAAGGATAAAGCTTATCCCGTATTCTGATTTCCGAGATGTCTCTTCTTACAAATTTCTATTAAAATCAGCTTAACTTTCTCGTTTCGGAGATTGATTCGGCTTGAAATTATATTCTAGAAAAGAAAATCTGCCTACAATTTACTAATATCTATTTCGGGGATGGGGAAATAATTTATCCTCTCAGTTCTCCTCGAATTAAGTCGCCAGTGTTGTTTAGTGATGAAAATTAATGATTTGATATAATTTACTGTTTGATCAAAGAAAGTTATATATAAAGAAGTTCCCAGTGTGGATATTTCAAAATAAAAAATTAATACCCAATAACGTAATTTCATTACTAAACCTACCTGATCTTTATATGTCCACAATGGGCATTTGTTTATAAAATAAGCAAATAATATGAAATGACAAATTTTTATGTCGAAGCATCACTAGTAGCATAGGATTTTATTTAACTTAATTTTGTTATTTTAAGAGATAAAAATTCGTTTTTCACTGTTTTATACCTGATGAAAAATTAAAACAGACAAATATTATTATTTAAATTGTCTAAAGGTCTCTTTTATTATAAAAAAGGTATCAGCTTCTTTTTCAACAAAACAAAGTTATATTAAAAATTATGAAGAGGCTTTTGTTATACGAATATTTCCAAGGGGCAATTTTTTATACTAAATTTTTTTCATATCTCACTTCGTTTTCGAGAAAATCTTGGTATTTCGATTTTTTTTTCTTCAAAAACGCTTTGTTTTCAAAACCGGCTACAGCGTAGATATTTTTTTAATCAAAAAATAGATATAAGATATTCCAGATGCAAAATCAAGGAAAATATGCTCGTTCGCACGTTTGGGTTCAAGTCATTTCAACGGAAACATGCCAATGGTTTTGGAGTAAAAATGTCCATTTTAGCGAAATCCAGTATCACAATATAAAATTAATCAAACTTGTTTTTTTATTATTTTGAACAACATTTTTCGAATTTAAATCTAATGGTTTTTGTTCAAAAATACCAATTTCAGGTAAAATACACCAACATAAGCTTAAATTATTGAAAAATTATGAACCTTGTGATATCTAATCATTTTTGTTTGAAAATATGAATAACCGCTAAAAAACGCTAACAAAACTGAAAAACTGATGAAAATTGGGAATCTTGATGATGATCATTATCATGATATTTGTTCGAAAATTCTAATTTTCAGCGAAAAAAACTAACACAATCACAAATTTCTAGAAAATTTAAATCTGCTTTACAACTTTCTGATTTTATATTTAAAATCTTTTTTTTTGATAATCATTTATTGATCCTGCATTCTCAACAATTGTTTAGAATGCTCTTGAATTTATTTGTCACTTTTTTAATTTTTTCAATTTAAATTAGGATGTGTGTATAAGGTTAAATTAATCACGTTTTTTGAACGTAATTGTCACATAAATGTATCATTTACTTTTTACTTTTATATAGAAATTTTATTTTCAAAGTTCATGGGAAAGGCAAATGTAGCATTGATTTTATTGGTAAAACTAAGAAAATTTAAATTTAAATTTAGATAATTATTTTTGAAAATCACATCTTACCACTAACGGTTAATTTTTTCTTATTCTAATAAAAAAAAGTTTGAAAGATGTCAAAATAACGAACATTTATACATTTTTGGTTTTGGGAAGTCATTATTTAAGCACTTTATTCAGTAAATTTGTAATTATTAACAATTTTGGTAAAGAAAATTCAATTGAAAAAATACTTCGAATTCAGTGACGTTTAACAAGGAAAGTCAATTTTAATTTATTCATACCAAATTTTCAAACCTCACAATAAAAATTGTAGAGCAATTTTCAAAATTGTTATTTTAGTGATTTTAGGATACTAAAAAAAAACCGGGACTTATGCGAAATTTACAGGGTGATTTGATGAAGGCCTGGTTTAAATACTTTTTTAATATCAGATTTTTTCGTATTTCTTCCTAGAGATATTCATCTCGGAAAATATGGAAAACCTCTAACGTGTCGATTTTGAGGTGGTAATTTTCCACCTATTGTAAAAATGCAATTTTTGATCGATACTTGACAATGAAGTTACTTTTTTCAAGTCAAATTTGATTTAAAAACATTATACATGAATCAATCTTACAATTTATCAGTTTAATCATATACATAAATGTGACATTCTTCTAAATAACCCTTTAACTGAAACTGAATTCTTAACCATGTGTGTGAATTTAGTGACATTCGTTTCTTTGAGTTTCTCAAAACACCCAATCAGCATTGCGGAGAAGCGACAACAATACTTCAGAGATTTTCGTGACACCTATTTTTCAGAAAAGAATGTTAAGGATTCTTTAGTCCAAAATTTCATTGTTTCTAAATATAATTTTTCCCAAAACGTACCAGAACATTACTAAATTAGCAATAAAGCCAACAAAAGTTTCTAGATTGTCCAGGTATTTTTGTATGCTTCATTACCAATCTAGTAACGTTCTGCTTCTTTTTGGGAGAAATGATTTTTGGGAACAATGAAATCTTGAACAAATTAATACCTAGTAGGAAAATCCGTCCGAAATTGCGTTCTGAAAGTAAAAGCGCCGCAATTGCCTTAAAATTGGATAGAATTTATGATTTTAATTTCGTTAAGGAATAACGCGTATAGAAATTGCGGTTTACGGTTATTTCTGAGTTGATATGCACGAAATTGCTCTTGAGAAATTTAAGGCGGACACCAGAGGAAACAATATCAACCATGGCTGGATGCGCAGAGTAAAGAGAAAAGTAGATTACTCAGGACAAGGGAATGCATCAATGTTATATAAACGGCAGATTGTCGTCCGTACCGTGTAATATTGCATTTATGGTGTGTTCTCATAGGCAGGACAATGGCCGGTGTCTCCTTTATAAATATATTGAAAGAGAGAGAGAGAGAGAGAGAACCGAGAAAGCCCGCTCATTCTCGGATCAAAGGACGCTTTCCACCCTTTTTGGCCTTCTCAAGATTTCTGGATTCCAACTCCGGTTTGGCGGTCAGATAAAATCCTGACGATTGATGGCCAGTCTGTTCCTTGCCTTTCTGGCTCTTTGAAATTCGTTGGACCATCATTCATACTGAATTTCACACCATTTGACATTTTTAATATCGCTATATTATTTTCGCAGGTATCTCAAGCTGACGTAACCACATTGTCGAATCTAGTTAAGACCTATGTTACGATTAATCCGATTTCCCGGATCGGAATTAACGTTATTCCCGGCTTTCTCTGGTGATTTATGTGTCTCAAATTCAAACGTCATTATTAGCTAAAAAAAGTACTAAAAGATGCTAGGAAAGTTTAAAAAATGAATATTCTTTTATCAGGATCGGTATAATTTTACCAAGAAGTCTGATTTAGGATAAGTGTTGAAGAAAATACTTGAAATGAAAAGTCAAAACATCATGTGTATCAGAAGAACATCTTGAAAAAAAAATTTGCATTCAAAATAATCGTTTTGTTGACGCATTTGGTTGATATCAGAAAACACTTTTTGTTTGAATGAACAAAATTTTTGTTCCGTTGACCAAATTCGTTTGCTTCAATCAATCAAAGTTTTCAGTTGAATCGTTTCGTTGATTTTATAAAATATTTTATTTTTACAACCAAAATTTTTTTTTAATTTACAAAATAATTAAAAAGAGCATTTTACCAGAATCAATCAAAGGATTCGGTTTAGTAGCGTCGCATAAAAAAAGACATAAAAATGTAATCCATTTGCGGTGATCCTTATCAAAATAAGTGATCCGGAAACAGAATGGTTGGGATTAAGTGATGATGTAAAAAATACGCAAGATTCCTTGAACGTGTGTGATTACCTAAGATTGCATGATCAATTTTTTGATAAAACAACAGAACGATTTTGTGAATCAAATAAACAAAAGATCCTGTAAATTTATATTGCAAATGGCTTGCCGTGGAATTGTCTTACCTTGTGATATTTCATAAGCCATTTACAATGTAAATTGTGCTAGGTACTTTATGGTTAGGTGAACTATAACTTTTAATTAAATCGACGAAAACCTTTTCTTATACCAGCGAAAACACTTATTTTAAAATAACTAAAATTTTCTCTTAGATCGATCAGAATATTTGCTTGGAATAACGAAAAGTTTTACTTGGATCAACCAAAATATTTACTAACCAGGAAATTTTCTTAAGTCAACCAAATATTTTGTTTTCCATATAATAAGCATATTCTAGGGTTCATTCAACCAAATCTTTTTCTGGGTGAAAGAGACAGTTATTACTTCCAAACCAAAATTTAAAACAAGCCAAGACGAATTTTTGAAGACTTGTAAGATATCAAATTTGTTCTGATTTTTCCGTGGATTCTGCCAACGTCAAAACTTAGAAGGAACAAGATGTAAAAATTTAAAAACTTCTTATGCTTGAAAATTAAATTTATAACCGGGTTTACAATTTAAAATTATTACTTATTTGTACTTAGTTCCGATCTTGGCATAATTTATAGAAAAATTAACACAGTTTTGTTAAATCATCGATTAACTTCTACGGAAATTTACCTTTAAAATATGCCGAAAAAAATTTGTTTATTTAGAATTTTTCGCAATACTTTTGAAAGACTGGTCAAAAATACTATAACCCAGTATCATTGAACGCAGAAACGTTATATCTTTATCCTACTTTGAGTAGAAATGAAGTTAATTTGTATTATTATAAAATGATTTTATGCAACTAACAAAAACCAGATAGTCCTATACATACTTCTTGCCGATAGTGCGTATTGAAAAAGTAGTATTAAAAAGGTTATTTTACTATTTAATTTTTATGGCTATTTCATTTAATATTTGCTTAATTTTGTTATTGCTCTTAAACTTATGAAAAAATATATCCCCATAAACTACTGGTAAATGAACATTAGATATTACTAAATATTACTATTACCACTAAAGATTGAAAATGAAATTCCAGTATAAAAAATGTAAAGAAAAAACCTGTCAGAAATCTATTTGTATCTAAAAATTATTATGTCTCAAATAAAAAATGAAAAATTGAATTTAAGTTGTAATATTTCTTTATTCTGATGACCGAAAAATTTCTCTCAGTATTTTAATGAAAAGAAACATTTTAACAGAACATATTTAAGAAATTTCCTTCCAGGAACTTAGTCTTGTTTCTGAGTTATAACAGACACTTCCTTAAATTTCGTAACCACTTTCATCACAAAAGTTCTTTCCGGATGTCTAGCAAAATTGTCAAGAAGTTCTTTAAATATGCGGCAAGAATGTTATTTATCAGATAAAGGAAATAAACTAAAATGAAATTTAACTTCAAAAGTATATAAAGATAACAAAAAGAAAAAAGAGTGATAGAGTAGAAAAAATTACATTGATCATCATTTACATACTGTATATAATTTTAAAAACAATAAAATGACATTCCTTTTGAAAAACAGCATAAATATTGCAATTTTTTGTTCGAAAAAGTGATTTCGAAGTTTTCCTCTTTTCACTTTTTCACGTACTCATAGAAAACCTGTCTAGAAAGTCGTGAGCTGTTTTGTAAGAAAATTCTTATCAACAAAAAAAGTAACTCTTTACTAAAACTTGCGAAGCTTAAAAGAAAATGTTTAAATCTCTTCTTTTCAAAGTAATTTTTCTTATGGATAAAGATATGTCAAGTTTAATTACAAGTGTCAAAATTGAATCCCTGTTATGCTGATATTAAACCGCTGATGAACATATTTTATTTACAAAGTTATACTTTACAAAACGGAATAGAATAGTATATCCTTTAACTGTAAAATACCTGTTTTAAAATCATTATTTTCTAGGTTAAAATTGAAAAAAATCATTAATGCCTTGAACCATGTGGCCTGTAATTTTTATTTAATAATTTCAATTTTGTTATTTATTGCAGCTTTTTTGTAGCACACCACGGTCGGGTAGCACACAGTAATTAAAATTTCAGAGAAAAAAATTAATTGTTAACAAAACAAAAACGAATTTTCCAACAAAATAGTTGAATTTTCAACTTAACAGGTAAATCTTCAAATAAGAATGAATATTTCAACTAAGTAGGTCAATTATTAATCAAATATTAGAATTTTCAACGAAAAAGATGCATTGTTTACCAAAAAAATTCCTCTCCTGACAAAAAAGACCAATTTTCAAAAAAATTGTTGAATTATGAAGCCAGAAAGGCGAATTACACACTAAACAGTTAAATTTTAAACCCAAAAGTATGATTTTTTAATAAAAAATTTAATTTTCTACTAAATAGATAAATTTTTATATAAATAGTTGTATTTTCAACAAAATATTTGAATTTTCTAACAAAATAGTTGAGTTTCCAGCAAAAACGTTAATTTGCCACCAAATAGTTTAATTTTCTACTAAATTATTGAATTTTCAAGCCAAAAACACGAACTATTTACAACATAGTTGAAATAAACCAAAAAAGATGAATTTTCAACAAAATCGTTGAATCGTCAACCAAGACAGATTACATTTCAACTGAACAGTTGCATTTTTAGCTAAAAAAGATGAACTTTTAACCAAGGTGATTATTTTCTACCAACAAAGAAGAATTTCAAACAAAATGCATGCATTTGCGACCAAATACATGAATTTTCAACCAAATAGTTGAACTTTTACTTAGAAAATATGAATTTTCAACCCAAAATTGAATAGTTACATTTTCAGTTGAAGAAAGTAAGTCTGGAAAAACACGAATTTTCAACCGAATATTTAAATCTTCAGAGTAGTAAATGAATTTTAACTAAAACGATACATCATTAGCTACAAAAATCAATTTTCAGCAAAAAAATTCAATATCCAACCAAACAGTTGAATTTTTTATGAAAAAAATGATTTTTTAACAAAAAAAATTAATTTTCTACCAAAAAGACGAATTTTGAACAAAATACATGGATTATTAACCAACTTTTTAATGAATGTTCAACTAAAAGGGATACATTTTTAAACCAACAGTATAATTTTTTACCAAAAAATTATTTCCAAACAAAAATGGAATAGTTACATTTTCAGTTTGAAAAATGAATTTAAACAAAATAGGTAAATTGCCAACCAAATAGATGAATCTTAAACAAAAAATGAATCAATTTTTAACAAAGTAGTTCAGCTTTCAACCAACTAGTTGGATTTTCAGCCAAAATTATGATGTTTTAATAAAACAGGTGCATTCTCAACAAAATAATACAATTTTAAACCAAATAGTAGAATTTTTAACTAAACGAGATGAATTTTGATCCAAAAGTATAAAAGTAGACTTTTCAACCAAAAGTAGTTGGATTTTTTTATTGGGATCTATTGATTTAGTGGGCATTTTCGCATGGATATGAAAATTAAGGGAGAAACGGGAAGTTTCTTGAAAACAGGGAAAAAAGAAGAATTCTTTAAATAAGAGGAAAAGAGGGGAATTGAGGAAACAGTGCAAATTCTGAAATATAAAAGTGATTTCCAAACTTATTACGTTATTTTTTAGCTGTTAACGTTATCTAAGTTTGTAACGTTACTTTCCCTGCCCCCTTCACCGTTACAAACCGTAATTTTTGGGGGCGACCTCCTCCCCCTAAAAAATTGTTAACGTAGTTTATGGTTGGCCCCTTATCTACTATATCTAAAAGTATATAAAAGCGAAGAAATTAAATAAAAATTTGGAATTTGACCTCAAATTATTTTATCGACCTTCTGGGCTGATATGAACGAAAGCTAAGGATTTACTCATGCCGTAAAGTGAAGAAGAGAGTAACGTACTTACGAGCGGATAATGTACTTACTCAACGAAGAAAGGGATTTGTGAGCTTGCACAAGTGAGCAGGGGTTTACATTGGTAGAAAATAGAAATATCATGAAAAGAGAAATAGAGAGAACACGAATCTAGGCTATGCGATGATGTATTTTATCACATCTCTCCTTTTCCCAGATTATAGAATATGATTGTTAAGAATATAACTTTATATGTTACGTTGAGAACATCTATGTTTCTCTTTTTTTTTTTCTAAAATACATGAAATTTATGCCAGGGTGGCCACTCAAACTTCCAACAAAATTCCAGGCTGTTTCGCGGTTTTCCCGGTCAAAAAGTACAATCTTCCAGTTTGAATTTTAAGCGTTTATAATAATTATTATTCGATAACAATTGCTTTATTGTATGAATTTTGAAAAGAATTATACATTTTAGAACGCCACAGTAAAATATATAATGTGTATTATTTGTAAAAGTGATTTCAGACTTCACAGCTCAAAATGATATCAAAAAAGAAGAAATAGAGTCATTTTCTATTAAAATAGGGGAAAAGTAGAGCAGTAAATTCTTTTAAATAGCATAAGTGCAGGTACCATATTCCTAAGATCTCATTTCGAGATATTCTGCAATTTCAACAAAATAGTAGAATTTGCGATAAAAAAATATAACTTTTCAAGAAAATAGTTCATATTTCCACAAAACAATTGAATTTTAAACGAAATAATTAAATTTGCAACCAAATAGTAGAATTTGTACCCAAAAGAGTTGAATTCTGGATCAAATATATAATAGCAGTATTTTAAGGTAAGAAGAATATTAACTTTCAAACATAAAAGATGAATTATTAACCTAAACAAAAAACAGTCTATCAACAAAACAATTGAATTTTTGACAAACAAAGATGACTTTTTAACAAAATGGTTGAATTTTTGACGAAATAATTCAATTTTCTATAAAATAGTAGAATTTTAAACCAGAAGAGATAAGTTCTGGACCTGAAATATAGTAGTAGACTTTTCAGTTGGAAATAATTAACTTTCAACCAAAAAAGATACATTTTCAATGGAAAATCATGAATTTTCTACCAAAAGATGAATTTCTAAACCAAAAAGATAAATTTTCAACCAAAAAAAAAAAACAAATTTTAAACAGAACAGTTAAATTTTCAAGAAAAAAATGAATTTTTTGAAAAAATAGTTGAATTTTCAACCAAAGAGTTGAATGTTTAACCAGAAGAGATTAACTCTTAACCAGCAATATAATAGTTGACTCTTTAAATGAAAATAATTAACTTTCATTAAAAAAAGATGACTTTTTATCTTCAAATAAATAATAGAATCCTATACTAAAAGAGACCAATTCTGAACCAAAAATATGACACAAGATTTTTAAATTAAAAAGAATTAACCTTTAACCATAACAGATGAATTTTTAATCCAAAAGGACAAATTTTCTATCTAAAAAGACAAATTCTCAACAAAACAGTGGAATTTTCGACTAAGAAAGATGCCTTTTTAATAAAATAGTGAAATTTTCCACAAAACAATAAAATTTGCAACAAACTATTTAATTTTGTAACGAAATAGTAAAATTTGTAATCGAAACAGATAAATTCTGTATCAAATATATAATAGTATTCTTTTAAATTGAAAAGAATTAACTTTAAACCATAAAAGATGAATTTTCACTCCAAAAGGACGGATCTTTTATGCGAAAAGCAGTCTATCTACAAAACAGTTGAATTTTCTTAAATTCTGAAATTTTTCTCTAACATATAGTGTAAAAACGATATTTTTGAACGAAATATTAAATTTGAAACCTTATATATAAAAGGACCTTCGATATTTTAAGGGAGATGGTGTGAGCACAATTCTAGACACATTCTTTTCAAAGAGCGCGACGATTTTTATTACAAAAGTAAAAATAAATCTGAAAAATTCCCCATTTTCAAAATAATTCCCTGCTATTTCCGGGCTGTTTCCTGATGATGAAAATTCCAGGCTAATTTCCGGTTTTCCCGGTGAGTGGCCACCCTGTACGTACTATCATATAAGAACATACAAAAAATATCAATTCAAATGAAAACAAAAATAATAAGAACCCGCGAAAAGTGTAAAGAAGATTTTTTTATTGTCATTAGGGTTGATAATGTGTATTTGTTTTTTATTTTATAATTAATTTTTAAAAGAGATATCTATTTTTAAATAGATTAAAGTCACATTTTTTATGTTTCGTCCCGGAATGACTTACTGGACTCGTCAATAAGGCTATGTGAATCAGTCCTACCTTATACATTTTAATTGATATAAATTCATTATAATGTATATTTTTCACACAAAAATTTGTATTCATAAGTTTGTGATAAATTTTGCAGTCAATAATATAGTGCATTTTAACCACTTACGGGGGTTGAAAATTAATGTAATTGATATGAATTTTCATTTTTTTTTTTAACACAACAAAAACATTTTTAACTGTTATTCAGGCCACGGGTAGAGGCCAGAACTTAAATTAAAAGATCATGAATTTACCAAGTTAGAGAAAAATTATTACTATTTTAGTGAGTTGATTAGTGAACCAAAAAAAGAAATTTTCTACTTATCCTCAGTCATTTCCTTCCTTCTCCTTCTCTTCCATATATTATTCTTGTTACAACTGCGTGATTTGAGGCTCAGTTTGGAAGTCGCTAAATTATCATATGTAATACAAAAACAGTGACACAAATTACAAACGTTTTTATCTTAATAATTTTCCTAAAAACAGGTTTAAAACTTAAAATTAGAATAATTTTCACACTATGTGATTAGAAAAGGATCCTAAGTCGAGAGTGCTTAAAAGCTTCGATTTCTTGAGAGAAAAAACCGGGGGGGGGGATATATAAAAAATATAAAGTGAAATTCTTATATAATACAATAACAACATAGGAAAAATATATACCATTAGAAATTCATTTTCCGGAAAAAAAATTGGAAAAAATTATAGTTTCCCTCTGGATCTCAGACCAGAAGGGTCCTTTTCTGATCACATGTAGTGAAAATTATTTCATTTTCAAATTTTGAACCTGTTTTTAGGAAAATTACTAAGATGAAAAAGTTTTTCAATTTGTATCAGTTGTAACAAGAATAATATATGGAAGAGAAGGAGAAGGCAGAAAATATAGTATAATAAATATCAATTGTATTAAGTTTCAACTTCTATCTGTGGTTGAAATGCACTATATTATTGACTGCGAAATTGATCGTATTCACAAAATTATAAACAAAAAAATTCTTTTCCAAAAATATACATTATAATGAATTTAGATCAATTAAAATGCATAAGGTAGAACTGATTCACATATCCTTAATGACGAGTCCAGTGAGTCAGGCCGGGGCGAAACATAAAAAATCGAACTTTAATTTATTTGAAAATAGATATCTTTTTTTTTAAATTGATTGTAGATCACAAAAGAAATAAACATTATCGACCCTAATGCCAATAAAAAAATCGTCTTTACACTTATAATACTTGGGTCAATTAAAAACGATATCTTTCGAAAAACAGCAAAGATGTCATCTAACTAGACGCGTGAAGAGAGTTAATAAAATATAAGAAGAAAATAGTGAAATACTAATTGTGAAGTTAAATGATAAAAGTCTAATTCCATTTATCTTCACACGTCTTGAATTATTATTTTTATAAAAAAATATAGATTTTAATTCTCCTATGGCCGAATCTGTTTTAAATCAGGCAGGTTCTAAATTAAGGCGAAGTGAAAATGCTAAAATTGATCGAATCGTTAGAGCTGCAATATTCGACATATTGAACTTAATCCAAAATTTAAGACTCAATCTACAAAAACATGTTTTTTTACACATTTTCCAAAAATTCTAGATTAGGCAAAAAACTTTTTTTTATATTTTCTATTTTTAATTATTTTTCACTAGCAAAATCGTAAGTACAGACAATTTGAAATAATTTTTGAACTAATAGGAAATTTTGTTTGAATTTAAAAAATTGTAATCTTCAAATCAAAAAAGTGAATCCAATTTTAATGATTTTCACAAAAAAAGTTTTTTTTTGTCAATTTTTTACTGGATACCTTTAATATAGAGAAGAAATCCTGTCAGTTTTATGCGGGCTAAACCGTTTTTGTTAACAAAAGAATTTTTTTTATGAGATCGAACTTTCGAATCTTTCTCTTTAGTGATATCTTGCTCCGTTTAGGAAAAATATACCAAATTTAATTGTCAGAAAAAAAATTCTCCCAGTCTCAAGAATGGTTTAGTCTGCATATTTTTTTCTCATTTCAGAAAAATACGTGTCGCCTAAATTTTTCTAAAAAAGAACATATTTTGTCCTACGTGTATTCTTTCAACATAAAAGTAAATTTATAAAAATATTTAAAACCCAGAATTGAAACTTTGATCAGGAAATGTCGAAACACTTCGTTGTCAGATATTTATAAACATTTTCTACACTGGATTAAGTTCTCTCTATTCTCGAATGTATATGAGCAATATATTTCTAGTGCAGTCACGATTATAGGTACTTTCCTCCGAACCAAACATTTCACTCTATTGTACAAATTTTCAATAAAACTTCAGGATTTCGAAGTAAACAAATTTCTTATGTTCCAACCGAACAAGTAAGAATAGTTTCAACTCATAACCAGTATAAATTGATGTTGCCACATGGCAAGGTGCTATCTGCTTTCATGTGAACAATCTTCTTCATAACTGCATTTTAATAGTTCAAAAATAGTCGCCTGATTACGATTATCTTGGGTATTAATCGAAAACCTCTTCGATTTTGGTTTAAGCTATTTTCCTAAGCAGCTTCGTCATTTAAAAAAAAAAAAGCATTTTTGTAGTGTAGTTTTTCCATTTGGAGGGAAAATAATTTGTAATACAAATTACAAATTTCGAATAATTATTTATATTGTCATTCTGAGATCTGAGATCTCAAAACAAGGAAATAAGTATTATCACTTTGTTTCTAAAGTTATATAAATATAATTTTCCTAACATACGTGAGAAAATTGGATAAGATTGTTGAATATTTTTAATGTGTCAATTGAAAAGATATTTAGGACTTTTAGAACTTTGGAAGAAAGTTCGCATTTTCAATCACTTCAAGACTTCTAAAATGTTTTGAAACCTTTTTAAATATTCTCTTAAAAGTAATTTTTCAACAACAAAAAAGTCACTTTAAATCTTCCTGGGAATCTTAAGACATTTTTTTTGATTCTCTTGAAACTGTTCAAAATTCGTAAAAAGCTTCTTTGTTCAAAGTGTAGATAAATCTACGTTTTGTTTGCAATTTTTCGTAAATTATTTTTGAAACTTTTCAAGGGCTCTAAGAATTCTAAATATCTTTTGAAATAATTTAGATTTCCTAAAAAATATTGGAATCCTGCAAAATTCAAAAAATTGTCATAAAATCTTCCAGATTATTTTTCGATATATTTTGAAATATTCTTTTGAAATAAAACGATAATTTATCATTGTCCCAGAAATCTTATTGTTATATTAAGATATTCTACGTTTTTGTCCCTAATTTCATTTTTCTCATCTCTTGAAAAGTGTACAAAAGTTTGAAAATTATAGTGTGGTAGCAAAATTTCAAGATCAGAATTATTTCCCAATAATAAAAAATAATTTACAATTAAAATTTGCTCCTTTCCACATTATGGTTTTAAACATTTAGAAATAAATTTTGTTATGAAATAAAATTACTTATTTGGAAAGTTTTATTCATAAAATTGATGGTGCAGCAAATTCGTAACCTTTATTAATAGATAAGCAAACTGAAAATAGCCTCTAAAAGTCATATTCACGCAGTGTCGCAACTAATCAAAAATAATTGTTTAAAAAAATATTTGAAACAAAAACTGATCAATTTTTCATAAAAATATCCAGGATATTCGCAGTCAGGGCACTGTTTTTGACATTTTAAAGAATAGTGGCGGCTAAACTACTCTTCGAGGAAGAACCTTTTTTTATTTGCACGCTTCAAGATAGAGCCTTGTCATTTGGACACGTCGAAACCAGAAAATCATTCTAAAGAAGATTTCTAAGTGAAAAAGTAGCTGGCTATAAAAAGCAGCTGGTTATGAATTCGACTCCTGAAAGTTTAGAGGGCCACTAACGATGTCGAATGTCAGGTAGTTATATATATCCAAAATGATGAAGACCATCAGAGACTCAACCAGTGGGCAAAAGTAATCACTCTCCACAGAAAAGGAAAAGAGAAGAGTGGAAGAGGAGACTTCACGGGGGGAGAAGTCGTTTGACAAAACTTTGTTCATTTCTGCCAAGAGTGCCAAGTAATTCGAGTTAATTTAACTTCCATCGCTCTTACCTTCCTTCTTTAAGGGAGGGGAAAAAATACTGACTACCTACGAAAATCAAATGCCAAAACCTAGTGGCTAAGCGCTTGAAGCATTTTTATTGGAGAAATTTATTGAGAAGTGGACAATAAAAATCGCACTTCAGATAATTAAATAATTAAATAATTCTTTATGCTTATCATTACTATCTCATTTCCAGAAATATCAACTTATAATATACTTTTTGGAAAATATGTTCGAGAGAAAGATACGAAGTATAAAAGTCACTCGCTTGCCCAGCTAACACTGCCCTTTCCCAGCCTTCATTTCCCATCCCTAAAGCAATATCATTTCTAATCATTTCCCCTACTTCCACTCACTTATACTCACTTTTCCTACTTTCCCTCCCAAACTTCGCCCAAATTCCCATCGCGACCACTACTTCTCCTCCCCTCATGTCACATCACTTTCCCTACTTTTCCTCTCAAATTTTCCCATCACTGCCTCTAGTTTCCCTCATTTCCCCTAGCCCTTCTTATTTCCTCTCACTTCCCCTACTTTTCCCTACTTTCCATCCACTAATTTCCCATCACTTCCTCTACTTGCCCTCTACTAATTTCCTCTCATTTCACCTACTTCCGCTCGCCTCATTCGCGCTACTTTCCCTCCCCCATTTCCCCTCACTTCCTCTACTTTCCCTTCCCCATTTCCCTTCACTACCTCTACTTTCCCTATCTTCATTATCCCTCACTTGCCCTACTCTACCACTCTTATTTCCCATCACTTCCTCTCCTTAAAAAAAAGAACGACGAACGGACACCCAACGGAAACTATAAGAATAAAAGAATTTCTGCCCGGCGCTACGAAACCCTAAAAATTGATTTTCTGTTATTTCATTCTAGGGATTTATTAAACACTAGCAGTGAATCCAGTAAAGTAATAAATTACACAATTATCACGTGGATATAACGGCGCTATTTAGGGAGCGTCTGCATATCACGTGACGCTATTTTTAGTGATTTTTGACTCACCCCTCCCTCTTGTGACAATTTTGGACTTTTCGGTGAGCCCACTCTCAAAATTTCATGTGATACTGGAGCTTACCCCCCCTCCTCCCCAATTTTACAGACGAAATATTTATATGTAATTTAATATAACCATCAACCGAACAATGAATAATTAGTTGAAACTATTTGATACTAGTATGAGAATACTTTTAATTAAATTGTCTATGCATTTTTTCCACTTAAGAACATTGATCTAACTTGAATATTAACTTGGACGGCAGATAACCTTAGGAGATTAGGCACCTTCCATAAAATACGTTATCAATTTTAGGGGGGATTTAGTACATTTTTCCTGATGATAAATTTTAAGAAAGTTGAAAGTTTATTCTTTTTTGGTCAAATAGTCTAATATTATATTTTTGGTTTGAAATTCATCTGGTTTGGTTGCAATTCATTTTTTTTTTTGGTTGAAGATTTATCTCATTATTTCACAATTTAACTATTTTGTTTCAAATTCGTTTCGTTTTTGGTTGAAAATTAATTTACTTCACTGAAAATGTAACTATTCCATTTTCTATTAAAAATTGATCTTTTTCGTTGTTAATTTATGTATTGTATTAAAATTTGATTTATTTTCAAAGTAAAATATTTTTTTGTTTAAAATGTAACTGTTTTACAGAAAATTCGTATTTTTGGCTTGAAGATTCTATAATCTGGTAAAAAATGTAATTATTTGGTCGGAAATGAACTTATTTATTGAAAAATCATGTTTTGTTTGAAATTCAACTATTTTGGTAGAAAATTGAACATTCTTTTTTTTTTTGGTTCAACTATGTTCTTGGAAATTGGTTTTTATTGGTTAAAATCATTTTTTCGTCTGAAAATATACTGATTCTATTTTTGGTTTAAATGTATCCTTTCTAAGTTGAAAATTCAACTATTTGTTCGATAATCCATGCATTTTTTTTAAATTCTCCTTTTTTAGTTGAATTTAACTAGTTTAAAATTCGTTTCTTTTTTGTTGTTGGAAATTAGTTTTTCAAACTGAAATTTTCGCGATTCCATTTTTGGTGAAAATCTATCTTTCTCAGTAAAAAATTCAACTATTTGTTAGATAATCCATGCATTTTGTCAGAAATTCTCCTTTTTTAGTTGAATTCAACTAGTTGAAAATTCGTTTTTTTTGTATGTTGAAAATTAGTTTCCCAAACTGAAATTTTTGCGATTCCATTTTTGGTAAAAATCTATCTTTCTCAGTTAAAAATGCAACTATCACGCTAAAATGTATCGTTCTTGATTAAAAAATAAGTTTCTGGCTAAAAATTCTTCTATTTTGTTTTAAAATTCAGCCATTTTCTAAAACATTCCACTTTTTATCTTGAATTTGTTGAAATTTTGTTAAAAATTCGTCCACGTGGTTAGAAAATTAATCTTCTTTGTTAAAAATTCATCTATTTGATTGAGGATTCAACTATCTTCTTAAGAATTCTTGTTTTTTCGTTGAGTTCAACTGGTTGATAATTCTTTTTTTTTATGGAAACTAATATTTGGTAAAAAAATCAACTATTTCGATGGAGGTATAATTATTTTGTTAATAATTTAACTATTTTATTAAAGTCATATTTTTTGGTCAAAAATTCAACTGTTTTGTTGTAAATTCGTCCTTTTAGATTGAAAATGTATTTCTCTTGGCTGAAAATGAACTTTATTCTCGAAGATTTAAATTTTCGTATTTATTATTTATAATTATAATCAAACAATCACTTTTAATTTTAGCATCTGTTATAGTAACATTTGAAACACGACTATACTTAAATAAGTAATCATAAACTAAAGCAAACTTTCAAAGTTTTTAACTTTGTTAACAATCATTATTGTTACAAACAATAAATAGTTTTCTGAATAGTTAAAATCAAACTCAAGATTAAACTACTTGCAACTAATTGAATGAAACAAACATTTATTAGTTTAAAAAAAAATCTTTTTTGTTTATTAAATCTTCTTGAAAGATTTCTTGAATTCTAGTTAATAATAATTCCAAAAATAAATCACTGTTATCTCCACCGTTCAAAATTGAAGAATTTAAAATATTCTGAACCTTCAAAGTTCAAATATTCTATTTTAAAAGCTTTAAAAATTATATAATTTCTAATTGAGATCTGTCAAAATTAATGAATTCAAAGATGAAACGTTAAAAATTAAACAATTCCAATCTTCGTTTGAAAATTGAAGCATTCTTAAATTAGGATATTCAAATTAAGTCGTTAAAAATAATTAATTTTGAAGTTATGAATCACAGTTTTAAAATTAAACCATTTTAATCTGATGTCAAAAAATTACTAACTTTAAATTAATCGTAAAGCATTTCAATGCAAGGGGAACAACTTCATATTGAAGACAATTTTATAAGATGTCAAACTGACGTGTACTAATAACTATCGCATTCTATTAACATGATAGGAAAAGTCGCGATACAAAAAACACGCATAAAGTTTTCTTGGATATACATAAAAATTTAGTTGAACGAAACAAATTTTGGCTGATTCAACAAAATATTTAATTGACCCAGCTAAGTTTTGTTGTTGATTCAACCAAACACTCCATCTGCCAAAAGATTTGGTTAAAACAACCAAAAAATGTAGTTGGATCAATTAAATTTGTTTGTTTGTTTATATAATAGCCATAGTTGATGGTTCAACCAACAAAAATTCTGTTGAATCAACTAAACCTGAAACTTAACAAAGGAATTATGCATGCATAATCAGTTAACCCTAGCAATACAATAATCTAATATTGGTCAGGTGGACTACAAATGGTCCGCGGTTTTAATTCGATAAGTGTCCCGAAATTTAACAAAGAAGGCACTCCAATTCTGTCTTCCACTATTTATTTTAATTGTTTTTGGAAAATAATGGCTTTTTTGTAATTCCAAATAAAAAACTTGGTATTTAATTTTGTTTCAGTTTTATGTTCGCCCTCTTGATCAAAATGTAAAAACTGAAAAACAATTAAATCGCTTTCAATATGAATCAATTATGGTTGAATTTTGTTTAAATTTTGTTTTATCAAATTTTGAAGCCGTTTCTTTGTTCAAAATAAAAAAACTTTACTTTCTCTGCGTCAATAGGTAGATTTAAAAAAATGATATATTCGAATTGTGAAATGTATTACATTCCCGTCAATTAGGAAATTCATTAAATAATTTTTTTAAATAATATTTATTATAGTAAATGTCGAAAAGCATAAACAAGTAAATAAATTGCAGATTCTTTAATAACCTAAAATATTATTATTTTAGAATCTAAAAACTAAAAGTCAGAACCCATTGATATATTTGCTCTAATTTATTTATTCAAGCAGAAAACAAATTTGTTGATTTAGATTGAATTACTTTGTGATTTTTAGGTTTCTCAGGCTCAAAATGAAATATATGTCGCAGATTTATAAAAAGAATAAATTGATGGTAATCTGTTTTTTGCAGAATAGAAGAAGCATTGCCGTGCAATTCTCGGAAAATTCTATCCCGGAACTGCATAAATATAGATAGGTGACCTCGCTGTTTTATCCCCAAGTATTTTCATTATTATTTAGTAATATAATTCAAAGTGTTTACTTCTACTGAATTTATGGAAATTCTATAATTATATCATTCTAATTTCAAACCTTCGCCAGAAAAGTACCAAGTTGTCGGGTTTACTTTTTGAAACATTCTGGTTTGAAGATATATCCGCGTGAAAATTGTAAAATTCTGGTTTTCATGGGCAGATGGATGGAACTTTGATCCATGCTTAATCTCATAATGAATTCTCAGGGGTAAGCATTTAAAAATATATTAAATTGCGACACATATTGAACCAAAATACATGATTTCGAGAAATTTTAAAGATTAGATTGACAGAATATGCCCTGAGATTCTAACACTTAGAAAAAAAGTTACCATGTATTTTTTTCTTTTTTTGATACTTTTTTTTAGAACTCGTTCAAGGCTTGAGAAATATATGAATGACGTTTGAAGCATATTGATTTTTTTTTTCATTAAAAAAAAATTTTCGGATAATTTTTTCCATAAGCTAGAATTCTACAATGTAAGAACTTATTCTTAGAACTCGCTCAAGGTTTGAGAAAGAAGGAATTGATGACAAAGTATGAACAATTTTTTTTCAAGCAAAGAAAATTAAGAGCCACTTTTTTCCATAAGATACAATTCTAGGATGTGGAATTTTTAGAATACGTAAATTTACAATTTTTAGAAAATGTAAGCTGCAAAAAATTATTATATTCAAAAGTACCGACTCTTACAATTATAGCATTTCGCAAACAAGTTATCCCCTATTTTTTTGTTTTTTTCATTGTTATTGGCTTCCCTCAAGCCTTAGAAGAGAAAGAATTGTATGTTAGGGCATTAAAATTTAGTTTTATATGTAAACAGAAAGGAAGTGTAGTGCCTAAAATATTCTTAAATTGAGGATTTGTGGAAGATCAGTTAAATTAATTATTTGCTTAAAAAGAAGGTATTGTGAAATTTTTGTTAAAAAGGTATAAGTTTGAGGGGTGGTTCTTTAGAATATTATATTTTACAGGTTACATTTTTTTAAATCGATAATTTAGCTATTTTAAACATCGTACAATTTTTTTTGTAAATATTAATATACTTTGAAGTTTACACGTAAATTCCTTCTTTCTCAAGCCTAGATCGAGCTCTAAGAATAAGTTTTTTAAAAACAAAACTTTTCTTCTTATTCAAAATATTTTAACGATTTTAAAAATCTTACATCGTAGAATTATAGCTTATGGAAAATAAATTAGGTCGAGTATTGCCTCAAGGCAAAATATTTCAGATTTTAATTTACTGTTCCGGCATATTTTATCGTCAACGTAATTTCTTTGTCGGCGGGATTCTGAGGAATTCCAAAGAATTCTAGGTTACTTTCAACAAGTTTAAAAAATCATCTCCGACAAAATATGACGGAATAGAAAATCAAAGGGTGATCTTAGTGACCGATGGAGTTTATGTTTTATCTCTATATCTGCCCGCCCCCCCCCCTCAACTAAAGAATTCTAAAGAATTGATGCTAAATGCCAAAGCAGAATATGCTGGAATAGAAAATTAGAGGACGCCCCAATTGCGTACCTATCCTTATTTTATCATGAAAAGTATGTAATTTCGGTGCTTCGGTACTTTTCCTCTTAGAAAAGGGTCGGAAATCGAACCGTGAAGGAATGTGACAAACACTTTTTGCTCTTCTGCATATAATTCTGCGATTTCTGTTGACGAAATGAGGTTAGGTGCTTCTCTCTCCGGCAGCCAAAAATATGCCGGAAGAGAAACTTAAAATCCGAGAAAAAAATATATGCCGGGTGAGAATACACAATGAATAAATGATTCCATAATTTGTCTTTAAAAAAAAAAAAATAATAATTGTACATGCTTTGCAGATCAATTATACCCTGAGAAATAATCTGCACTCAAAATAATTTAATAAGCATTTTTACCATACAAACTATTCTTAAGGTTGTATAATTACAAATGTCCTGAGGGATAGGTTAGAATATTTTATTTAAAAAAATTAAAAACACGTGTTTATTTACTTGCTAAAAGTAAACATTTGAAGGGGTGGCCAGAGCTCAAACAAAATATTTTTTTTTCAAGAAACAACTGGAAGTAGCTTTATTACTAATTTTGTTTTTGAAGAAATATCGTAACACCTGGGAATATAACTAAAATCCGACATCTGGGCTTCTTGCAGACATTGTTCCCATATACTGATAATAGTGAAAATGCATATTAATATATTTTAATATTTAAATATACCATACATAATTAATACTCTCGGGAGTCGGTCGGGAAAAGTGAATCAGCCGAAGCAGAAGCGAGTGGTAAAGTTTTCTCGGAATAGCACGAATTCGCGATGCCGTCTAAAAAACGAAGAAGACAGCGGATTCTGGCACTACTCGGTGGGCATTGCGGGCCGATCCACAAAACCCGGCCGGCTCCTAAATATAGAAGAACTACTCGCTTTACTCACCGAGTATGAGTAGCAGCAGAACTTGTTGCGGGAGCCGAGCCACCATTGTAGACTCCTCCTCTCGCACATTTATGAATTCAAATCGAGCACCTCCACTGTTCCTCGATTTCACTATCACTATCACCAATACCCGCCGAAACAACATTCACCTCAGATTTCTTCAATTTTTCGTTCCTCACTGCCTCCAATTTCAGAAAAACACACTACTTTTCCATGGAATCGTTTTGGCAACGACCGCTACGTCTCTTCCACTTCACCAGTACAGGAAAATTCACCATCGGCCTTTGAAAAAAGATCCCACCGATTTATTTGATTCTCACTAGTCTCACTGCACAAACATCGCACTTCTGCTCCTATTTCTCTTCACTTTTACGCGCACCACTTCTCCACTCAAAGCTCTCGTAGACTAGACTCCTTGTCACGAGTAACGCCCTGCACATGGGTATACGAACATAAATCTTCAACCATTTTCCAAGTCTCTTTTTTGGGATTTTATCCAAGTTTCACATCATAGGAAAGAAGGTAAATAACATTGTATCTGTTGTTATTAAGAAAAAGTAATTAATAGAGAAGAATGTAATCATTTCATTGATGACATCGTGTACCATCAGTGATTGATGATGCCATTTTCATCAATGAGGATGAGGATGGTCTGCAACCATCCTCAGAATTCAAACAATTTTCACAGCGCACTAAATCTGAAGGTATCAATTTGATCTGCAACAGAATGATTCAAGAATGTAACAGCCATGTATTCCTTTATATTGATACAGATTTTCGTATCAGTTGAATGCCGCTACAGCATAAACGGTACCTTCAGATTCACTGTGATTCTCTAAATTAATTTCCACCTTTAGGTTTAGATAATCTTCAAATTTGGGACTGTAATCATATTTTATATCATCCACAGATTTAGAACTATTTTCATCTTTGACCTAAAAGTAAGGCATGAATCCACTCTTATAACTGAAAGTTTCGTCTTTGCATCTGCAATTAGAATAAAACCCTTACCTCAAATTGGAACCATTTTTCAATTGCTATCCATCAAACTCAAAAACATTCTGAGGATTATAAACATCTTCTGATTCGAAATCATGATTGGTTTCAGAATAATTCTGAGTTTCGCTACCATCCTCATTTTTGCAAACTATCTCAGATTTGGAACGATTCTTCGAATTCTTGACCATCCTCAAAGATGGTACAATCCTCAGATTTGGAAACATTCACTTTAGAAACAACTTCAGATTTGAAACTATAATTAGATTTCCCTTCGCCGATTCTTAACCATTAGGAAACATGGTATCCATCTTCTCTGACTAGGTACAACCTTCAGATTTGGAACCGTCTTTTCACCGCCATTTTTACATTTGGATTACTATAATTTTATGTCCCTCCATAGATTGATAGCCTTTACCAGATAGATTTGAAAACACCTGCAGGTTTTGAACCAACCTCAAACATGTATAAAATATCGCTAGATTGTAAAACATATTCATATTTGAAAACCATTTTCAGATTTGAAACCAGTTTTACAATAATTACTATAATTAGATAACAAGCTATTCTAAGATCTGAAACCATCTTCAGATTAAATCTTACACAGATATGAAAACATTCTCAGATTTAGAACCAGCTTCAAATTTAGAACCATCTTTCGATTTGGGAATATTTTTTTAATTCGGAACTATAATTTGATTCCTTTTCTCAGATTCCTAACCATCAACAGATTCGTTCAGGCTTAAACATTCTCAGAGTTGGAATCACCTTAAAATTTGGAACTCAGATTTTTAAAACCATCCTCAAGTTTGGCACGATTCTAATAAATGTAACCAATTAACCATTCTCATATATTTGAACCAATGCACTTATTTTTCGACCTAAACATTTTAGTGTAACCAAATGTAATTTTAAAACATAGCGATGTTATATACATTAAAAAATACTGATAGTGCACGGTGTTAAATGATCTTCCAGTAACATTTTATTAAATTAATAAAAATGTTTAGCAGACTTGTTATTCACCACTTTCACATTTTTCCCAATATTATCATTGAGTTTTCTTTTACCTAGACATCGATCTGTCAAAAAATAGCAAAAAAGTAAAAGTTCCTTGTATACTATCTTGTAGATAGAGAAAGGAGAAAAAAATTTCGTTTTAAACGTACATGATTTTGATAGATATTACTGATAGAGAGGACAAAAATAGATGTTTACATATTTGTAATGTGAACATTCGGGATAAGTCGTGAGATCCTATACATTGTGCATGATATTATCTTGACAGTGAATAAAACTTACGGCCCCCATCCGAGTTTTAACCGAGCCAAGCACTGTTTAACTTCGGTGATCGAATGGAAAGACCTTAACAATTTCGAGTGTCCAAGTATGTAATTTAAATAAAAATTATTTTTTACTTATAGGCAATCTTTGAATTTCCTTATATTTCTTATTAAAAACATTTTTAAGCCACTAAAATATGACTGATATTAAGTTTGCAAAAATTTCCCAATAGATCTTTATCCGCTGAAAACAATGAACGAAAGACATTCAAAATCACATATAATTAGTTTTGGAAAAATTGCTAATCCTATCGCTGCTATATTACTATGAATAATTAGGATCTCTAATAAATTAAGTACGTTTTTGCGTTTCATTTTATTCAAATTTGGAGGTTTGTTTTTTTCAAAAGAATTGAGATAAAATTGCTTTTACAAGTAACGCGAAGTGAAAAATAAACTATACATTAGTGAAAAATCTGTGAGCTCGTTTGAAGAGAAAGCTAAGATTTAACAATCTTATAAAATGACAATCTTATAAAAGAAGGGATAAAGAGAGGCGCCTTTTCCTAGGATCCAATATCCTTAGATCCTGTCGAGGTTTCGCCGCAAAAGTGTTAAAAGGCGAACTAAATTGAAAACCGATAAACCCTCTATGGCTTAAGTTATCTAGCCTCGAAACTGGTCCCTATTTCAAGGCAACCTAATGCCCAATGAACCAATTAGAGACCTTTTGGACTTCACAATATAGATGTTAAAAAATACTATAAAATTAATATATTCTAAGTATTAAAGTTATAACTAATTTGCTGCTTCTGATTTTTAACTTCAGAATGAATACAGTACAGCTTCAATAAAGAAAAAATGATCTCATATTTCACCTATGTGATAGGTGAAATGAATGAAATATAACCGTCATAAAAATATGACCAAGTAGAGAAATCGAGAATACTTGAAAATCAACCAATATTAATATCATCTTCGATATTCAGTATCAGAAAGCAAAAAATCCTTTTCATATATTTTTATCGACAGGATAGAGTTGAAGAATATCAAATATTTCAAAATATGTGTAAATTCTTTATTACAGTATTGACTAAAACCACTTTTGTCACAATTGTCCCTTAAAAATGATTCACGATAACTAAACATCATTTGTTTATTAAATTTTCAATTTTGATGCCACTTCAACCTTAATTAACTTTCGCAAACGTCATTTCCAATCAACATTATCGATAATCAAAAATTAATTAAATACAAACATTGTTACGTAAATATAGATTGTGTTTAGATTATTCCATCCTTAATTTGCACAATACCAAAATTGTGCATCATTGAAATATGCAATATTGATTCGAAATATGTGTGGAAAATCGTGAATAAATATTCATTGTATAAAACTGTCAATTTTTTATTGAAAATTTATCAGAACTGCACATTCTATGAGAATCTGTTTACTTGACGTGAAATAAGTTAGAAAAAATATTTTACTCTTTGTCTGCGTGGGAGGATACAAACGTTATTTTTATCGGGATTACACTTTTTTGCGGTGAATGCAAAACTTCTCATACATTTCTAGAAAAATGTGGTCCATGGTCATTCTTAAAACTCTGAAGCCACCCAAAAAAAATAATTCTCTCTTTTCCTCTTATCAACATGCGCAATCACGTATGGACCATTTCGTGAAACAACCACCTTGCTCACGTTATTGCCAACCTGCATCTAGTTCAAACTCATACTATCATTTATTGTCACCGAGGAGATTTTTTAAAAGAGCCACTTTTTTTAACTTCACCTTGATATAAAAAACATGGTGAAATTAAAATTTAAAAATTCATTTATTAGTTAGGCCAATTTCACATTTTCAAAAAATAATATTATACTCTCCTTTATGTGAAAAAAATAATTAACGAATTTCTAATCAAAGCTTTACTCTCCGAAAAATTTCTTGGATTTAAAATAGTATTTTTAATAAATAAGAATTTGATGAAATATTCATAATTTGTGTAGTCAAAGTTATTTAAGAAAGTTTTTCATTTTTTTTTTCATGAAAAATTCTATGAATTAACTACTTGAAGTTCTGAACGTTCAAGTCAATTAAACTTTGTATTGCTAGATTTTTAAAGTAGAAAGAGTGCAAAAACTGTGATTCATTGCATTGACAGTAATAAAATTATAAAAGAAACTTAATAATACATATTTTTATTTTTAGTGAAAACAATATTTCTGGATAAAATGAAATTGGAAAAATATATTTCGTTCATTTGAACGTTCAGAACTTCAGATATATCTAAACTATAATATTCAAATGTTGATGTTTCTAAATTTAAAAAAAACTCGAATTTAAAATCTGTTCAACTTTACAAATGTGAAACTCCTACATTAAATTTTTGAAGCTGCTCCTGTGGAACCGAAATTCAGTACTCGAAGCATGGAGAGCTTTAAAGGATGATTATGTCAACCGAAATTCTGAGAACATAGCATTTCGATGCGTCCATAAATTTTTTTTTAATATTACTCAATTTTAAGTATTTAAGGGGGTACCTCGGTAAAATTTTCGATTTTTTTGCAATTTATTATTACACAATCCTGTACAAGTTTTTTTAACGGTAGCTACGATAACTATGGAACGGATGATTCAAATCGCTTTAAATTCTTAGAGATCACGTAAAAAATATATCTATATTACACTAATCGGCAAACAGATTTCTAAAAAATTTTGTTTTGATTTTATGACCAAAAAAGTAACAATATTTTTTTATCAATTTTCACGTTCTCCAAGAAAAATGTGCGCCAATTCTACAATTTTCAACTTTTTTGGGCGGAGTTTGGTTAGCGCAAGACCTACATTTATGTAATTGAAGATGTACACAACAAAAAAAGCTATAAGTCAGGCGATATTTAATTTTTATAAACTTTGATTATTGATATTTACTGTTCAAAAATGAAAGAAATATGTCCCTAAATTTCGTATTATTCCGTTTTTAGGTCACGAATTTTGCTTTTTTTTTGCGTGATTTACCAATGAAACCCCTTAAAACTTCTACTGTACAACAAATTTGTCACAATACTTAAATATCTTATCTAAATCTGTTATTAATGAGAATCGCATATAAATTTCGAAATAATAATTATAATAATTTAAACTTAAAAAATACTTAAATATTGGCAAACAATAACAACTTTATTTAAATATAAAAGTGTTACTCATTCTCCTGGTAAACCACTGAAACTTGTAAATATTTTTTGTTTGACTCATTCTTATATCCGAACACAAAATCATATTTTCCTTCACAAAAATTTTACATTAATTTTTTTCTGTGATCTGTATAAAGGCCCAAGGTTATTGTTTCCAACTACGTACCGCCAACTCCGATGGGAAATTAAGCAACCAACGACCCATCAAAGTGCAACATCGAGAGACGAATTATACTCCTGGGATCAAGGATTAATAATCCAAATTAAAAAAAAATTATGCGAAGTAGAGGAATTAAAAAAAAAGTTAGGTAAAAGCCGGTCAAAACTGCGGATCACGTGCCGGTGCGAGGAAACGTGTAGCATCCCGCGGACTCGTTTTTCCTCTACCTGTCTGTCATAAATTTTCCCGAACGAAACAAAAACTCACTGGCCCTTTACTCTTTTTTCAGGATACGAGAGAGATGAATACTAGAGTGGAAATATTGAGTAGACTTAAATTGAAGTGATATGAAATATCCTCGTTCAAATATATCAGCCAGAAAAAGTGACTTCTAGTTTTTCCAATAATAGCAAAATTGAATGTCATTCTTCATCAAAAGCTGTATTATTTTTACTATTTTCTCATATCAGCTCTACTTTTGCACTCGAAACATTGTTTTGAGAATTATTCAAATTGTATTAAAAACTTATTAGTTTGAATATGAACGATGAGTAAACTAAAGTGAAAGATATTATATAGAAAATGATCCGTTTTAATTCTCGAAGTATATAATTTACTGAAAAACTATTCTGAAGATACTTTTATAGACTGAGAGCATTGCTCACATCATTTTCTTACCTAAAATTAGAACGTTCTATATGTGCCAAATTGGACCTCCTCGTTTTCGGGAAATAAAGGTTGAAAGCATACAATCAGCGAAAAAATTAACAGGTCACTTATAAACCAAATGTTGAAGAATTCATGAATTTTCTCTCTCCGTTTTTCCTCTAGTGGAATAAAGTTTTTTATGGTTCACGCGCTAAGACAGAAAATTGCAGCTGTGGCTTTGTCAAGCAGGGGATTTTCTTTAAAAGGTTTTTCTCATTGTCTCAAATGGTTTAGAAGAAAAAACATTCCAGAAGATCTGAATCACAAAAATGTTTCAGCATACTTTTCTTGAAATGAGTGACTTTCGAGGAAACTTGGGATAGACGAGAGTCACAATGCTTAATTTTTAAGTATTTTTTCTTGTACTAGAATCGTAAAAACACATTTTGGAAAGATTCTTGGGCACTTTCGTGCCAAAACCCTAAGATAAACCTAAAGCAAAATAAATAATTTGAAGAAATTGTTTCTATCACAGGTGGATAAAGTTTTATGCAGGAATTTTTTTTACTGAAATCGGAATTTCTATTGGCGAATTTAGGGATGATTGAATAGGAGTTCGAAATCCATCTTTGGAGGAGGTAATTAGAATCATCTGTGGAGAACAAGATACTGGACTTGGTCCAAAATAAAATAAATTTAGTGCCAAGCCCATCGATTTTTCTACTCTGGGACTAAGTCACCAAGAATTCCATAATGTCTCGGAACTCTGGCGTTCAAAACAGTGGCGATCACCCTGCAAATGTTCTTATCAAGTCTCATCTTCCGGCACACGCACGACTCGAGGCCTTTTGGCAGCAAGCCTAAATTTTTTTCGGATATTTTTATCACGTTGGTGTATCGCCCTAAATCGTTCCGGACGTGAGAAGTGATTCTTGGAAAATTGGAAAAGAGGATCTTAGCTTTGTTATTTCTTGGCATATTTTAAGGGTGAATAAAACTTACGATCGGTTTTTTATTAGAGAATTTTTTAGAGTTTAATTGTCCGGAAACAATTTTAGTTTGTTTATAGAGATGAGTCAAAAATGTTATTATGAGTAGCACACTGTAGGGTTTATCTTTGTTATCTATAGTAATGAATTTATTTTTAAGGAGAATATTTCGGAACACTTTTTAAAAACATTTGGAACACACGTGCTCACGAATTCGAAGACGAGAGACCTTCGACAGACAACCATCGAAGAATCAACGCCGGATGATGCGTCGCACGCGAAGTCCGACCCCCGACTGAGCTTTCAGAGATCGCTCGAGGCTGCGACAGTGCATGGTCGGCAGACCATTTAACAAGTGATCGCGCAACTTTATGGTTTATGGAGGAGCTTAAAGGTTTATATGTATATTTTTTAAGATCGAAATGAGATCTACTTTTTTGTGTACTTTTTTGGGAACTCTTTTATGCACGAGAAAGAACACAAAAAAGCTCACAAATCAAAGTAAAACTTCCAACTACCTCATTTCCGGCTCATTAGAGACAAATGTATGACAAGAGGTAACAAGAGGGTGAAAAGGGAAAGAGTCAACCGAGGGGTTAATGACTCGGATTTTTTTATGTGAACTAGATCCCAAGATTGCATAAGATAACAAAAGATTGAATATATTTAATTGAAAAACATGGTATAAGATTACAAAAGATTCCATGAATCCCTCCATGAAATATCTTATAGGAACTTATAAGAATGGACTAAAGGATGTATAGAACCATATAGAGCTATATAGAAATTTTATAAATTCTTCATGGCTCTATATGTTTCTATATATCATTTTGTCCATTTTTATAAGTTTCTATAAGGCATTTAATAGAAGGAGGTAATTTATCATATAAAATCATTATATAGAAAATAATCATATGGTTATCAGCATTGGGATAATTATTACAAAAATAGAAAAGGAATTAATTCTGTTTAAAGAACTTTACACACTAAAAATATGTGAAATACCTTGGTATCTTTAGAATCGCTTAAAATTTAATTCAAATCCATGAAAAGTTTTTGTAATCTCTTGAAATCTCTTGATACCTTTGGAAATAATTTGCAATTCAATACAATCTTTGAAATCTGTTAAAATCCGTCGAAATCCCTTGAATTTTGTAAAAGTTTTAAAATAATTGGAGATCCTATAAAGACATTCAAATCTTGTGAAATTCTTTGAAATTTTTGAAAATCATGTGAAATTCGTGAAATCGCTTGCAACTTTTTAAATTGTTGAGATCCGTAGAAATCCGTTGAAATAAAATTTAAGTTATTTGGTAAAGTAGAAATCATCTGAAATCTCTTGAATATACATTTTTTTTATTATCATTATACCATTAAAAGCATGGGGGTATAGATTTTTAGATTAATCTGGAATTCATGTGTTGCTCATTTAAACAACACGTTCGTTTCACAACTCTGCTCCGATCCAGGTCACTGATCAATCTCTCTAGTAATCACCCCAGGCGAAGAGCTTCACAAAGTCACAATTGAAAGCGCTTCAGTCGGGCCCATTAGTCTCTTCAAACCCATAAAACGTTTGAAAATCCTACAAAATTCTTTGAAATACCTTGAAATTTTTTATATCTCTTTTAATCCTTTAGAATCCCTTAAAATACCTTGAAATCTTTAGAAAATGTCAAAATCCATTTAAACTAGCCGTGAATTCGATCTCCAGTGTTTCCACTGTATTTGTATTTATATTTATATGGTGCTCATTTCACGAGCTCTTTGCTTCCCGTGAGCAAATGTATTTGCTTCCTCGTATTGGAAGCATTTGTGGTTTTTTAAATAACAGACAAACTAAAGTTTTCATTTTGATCAATTTAAGAATAGTTTTCGATCTGGAAAAGGGAAGGGGAAAATTCTATCGCACCCTATCCCTTTTCCAGCTTTATGATAGGTTAATTTAAGTTCGGAGCTAAGTTTTCAATTTAAAAAACTAACTTTCAACCAAGAGGTTGAATTTTTAAACAATAATTATTTAAATTTTTTAATAACAAACAGTGAAATTCAACGAAAAAAGACACATTTTTATCAGAAATTCCAAATCAATTTTGAATTATGTTAAAGAAAAAAATTACACTATAAAAACCCGTTTTTTCAAATATTATGTATTACCATAGCTTCCTTACTGTTCAATAAAATGTAGCGATATTATAAGCCAATCGAGACGTCTCGAATCAACACATCTTTTCTATTCTCACGTCAACTTAAAATTATGAGAATGAGAAAATTTTTACTACAAAAATAGATTTTTAATATAATATAAATGAACATAACTTCCTTACTTTACAATAAAATGTATTAATATTATAGGTCAATCGGTTCGTCTCGAACCAAGGAATCTTCTTTATTATGAACTTTGATTTATGTTAGTGAGAAAAGTTTTACCATACACAGTAAAAACTAGGCATTCATTTGTATCCGGGATCCTTTTTTGTGCGTTGTAATATGATCTTACAAATATTCTATTTTGATACCAGTTTCTATCTTGTTTAGTTTGCTAACTTCATATTGATAAATGAAGCGAGATAGTGAACTAAATTCATTCAGAAAGTGCATTATTTCAATGGTTCCAAACTTCAATATTATTACGAATTCCATTAATTCCGTGAATTTCGTGAATTCTTTGCATTACATGAATTCCTTGAATTCCGTGAATTTCATGAATTGCATGAATTTCGTGAATTCCTTCAATTACATGAATTCCGTGAATTCTGTGAATTCCACGAATTCAGTGAATTCCTTGAATCCAGTTAATTCCATGAATTCAGTGAATTCCGTGAATACAGTGAATTCCGTGAATTCCTTGAATTCAGTTAATTCCACGAATTCAGTGAATTCCATGAATTCAGTGAATTTCGTGAATTCAGTGAATTCCGTGAATACAGTGAATTCCGTGAATTCCTTGAATTTCGTGAATTTCATGAATTTCATGAATTTCATGAATTTCGCAAATTTCGTAAATTCCGTAAATTTCGCGAATTCCATGAATTCTGTGAGTTCCTTGAATTTAATTCATTCCTTGAATTCTGGGAATTCCACTAATTCATTGAATTACGTGAATTCCATTGATTCCGTGAATTCCTTCAACTGCATGAATTTCTTGAATTCCGTGTATTCCATGTATTTCGTGAATTCCTTTAATTACATGAATTCATTGAATTCTGTGGATACCTTGAATTCGGTGAATTCCTTGAATTCCATCAATTTCGTGATTTCCTTTAATTCCACGAATTCCGTGAATTCCGTGAATTCAGTGAATTTCGTGAATTCCGTATGTTTCGTAAATTCTGTGAATTTCGTGAAGTCCATACATTTCTTGAATTCCTTCAATTACATGAGTTTCGTGAATTCCGCGAATTTCGTGAATTCCGCGAATTTCGTGAATTCCGCGAATTTCGTGAATTCCATGAATTTTGCGAATTTCATGAATTCTGTGAGTTCCTTGAATTTCATTCATTTCTTGAATTCTGTGAATTGCATTAATTCATTGAATTACGTGAATTCCATTGATTCCGTGAATTCCTTCAACTCCATGAATTTCTTGAATTCCGTGTATTCCATGAATTTCGTGAATTCCTTTAATTACATGAATTCATTGAATTCTTTGAATACCTTGAATTCCGTGAATTCTTTGAATTCCATAAATTTCGTTATTTCCTTCAAGTCCACTAATTCCGTGAATTCCGTGAATTTCGTGAATTCCGTATATTTCGTAAATTCTGTGAATTCCGTGAATTTTATACATTTCTTGAATTCCTTCAATTACATGAATTTCGTGAATTCCGCGAATTTCGTGAATTCCGTGAATTTTGCGAATTCCATGAATTCTGTGAGTTCCTTGAATTTCATTCATTCCTTGAATTCTGTGAATTCCATTGATTCCGTGAATTCCTTCAACTGCATGAATTTCTTGAATTCCGTGTATTCCATGAATTTCGTGAATTCCTTTAATTACATGAATTCATTGCATTCTTTGAATACCTTGAATTCCGTGAATTCTTTGAATTCCATAAATTTCGTTATTTCCTTCAAGTCCACGTCGTATATTTCGTAAATTCCGTGAATTCTGTGAATTCCATACATTTCTTAAATTCCTACAATTACATGAATTCCGTGAATCCCATGAATTCCAAGGTGTGTTAAGCTGGCACAACACTATTGCAATATGGAGATATTACCTGTATCACTATAAAGCGCTCATTTACGGCTAATTGAATGCCCTATTGCGAAATTTAATGCTCAACGTTTTTTATAAAAAAAAGCTGATTGCGTTAGCTTAACGTTAAGCTAGCACCACAAATACCCGTAAAAGTCGTTTAAAAAAATCAACACATTTTTGACAATGCCATAATTTAAGGATTATATGAGGCTCTTGAAATATGAAAGACCGGAAATCGACAGATTTTTTTTCTATAAAAAAAGGCTGATTGCGCTAGCTTAACGTTAAGCTAACACCACCTCACACGTAAAATTCGTTAAAAAAAAATTAACACATTTTTGATAATGCCATAATTTAAGGCTTATTTAAGGCTCTTAAAATATCAAAGACCGGAAATCGTCAGATTTTTTTTCTATTTTTTTTTTAAACGCAATGTTTTGTGCCAGCTTAACGCTATGAGAAATACTACAACCACTGAATAAAACTAAACTTTACCCACGACATAATTTAAGGCTCATTTAAGGCTCCCGAAATAACATAAGTAAAGTTTAAAAAAAAATTTTAAACATACATTGTTTAAACAATTTTTCCAAATTTTAATTCTACCAATTCGTGCTCCCTACCACAATTTAAGGCTCATTTAGGGCTCTCCAAATATCAAGAAACGGAATTCGTCAGGTTTTTTACATTCTCATTCATGAGAGTGTAATGTAATCGTCCAAATTTGCGATCTCTGGTTTTTAACGGATCTTTACG
>JAABKJ010000354.1:0-51655 GCA_011634705.1 Andricus grossulariae | reverse complement strand
GATCTCTCTAGTAGCTTAGTGGTTAAAGCACTTGACCAGCAATCGGAAGACGTGAGGTTCGATTCCCGCCAGAGCGAAGGAGAAATATCTTTTTTCAGAAATTAAAAATTGTTAATCGTATATCTAAAAAAAGTATCTGCCTTCGATCTCTCTAGTAGCCTAACGGTTAAAGCACCCGACCAGCAATCGGAAGACTTGAGGTTTGATTCCCACTGGAGCGAAGGAAAAATATCTTTTTTCAGAAATTAAAAATTTTTAATCGTATATCTGAAAAAAGTATCTGCCTTCCATCTCTCTAGTAGCTTTGCGGTTAAGGCACTTGACTGGCAATCAGTAGACGTGAGGTTTGATTCCCACTGGAGCGAAGGAGAAATATCTTTTTTCAGAAATTACAAATTTTTTATCGTATCTGAAAAAAGTATCTGCCTTCGATCTCTCTAGTAGCTTAGTGGTTAAAGCACTTGACCAGCAATCGGAAGACGTGAGGTTCGATTCCCGCCCGAGCGAAGGAGAAATATTTTTTTCAATTTCAATTTCTGAAAAAAGTTATTTCTCCTTCGCTCTGGTGGGAATCGAACCTCTCGTCTTCCAATTGCCGGTCGGGTGCTTCAATCGCTAAGCTACTAGAGAGATCGAAGTCATATACTTTTTTCGGATATACGCTTTTTATAGCATATTTTTCTTAATTCTCAACGTCATGAGCGAAGGAGCGAAGCAGAAATATCTTTTTTCAGAAATTAAAAATTGTTAATCGTATATCTAAGAAAAGTACCCACCTTCGATCTCTCTAGTAGCTTAGCGGTTAAAGCACTTGACCGGCATTCGGAAGACGAGAGGTTCGATTCCCACCAGAGCAAAGGAGAAAGATCTTTTTTCAGAAACTAAAAAATTTTTATTTTGAAATAATTATATTGGATTCAACGCCAAAAATTGAATTTTCGACAAAAAGGTCGAATTTTCGGTCATGACAGATGAATTTTCATGCAAGAATTATAAATTTTCTACCATCTGTGATGAATTTTCAATCCAAAAAGAATAATTTTCCATCAAGAAGATTGATTTCCATCCAAAAGACGAGTTTTCGGCAAAACAGATGAAAGCTCGACAAAAGAGATAACTTTAACTAAAGATTTAAATTTTCAACAAAATAATTAAATTTTCAACAAAATAGTTTGATTATTTACAAAATAGATGATACAATTTTCAACAAAACAGTTGAATTAATTGCAAACTATCTGAATTTTCAACCTACAAAATGAATTTTTAATCAAAAGGAATAATTTTCTATCAAGAGTATTAATTTCCTGCCGGAAGAGGAATTTTCAACAAAACAGATGAAAGTTCGAGAAGAAAAGATTGACAAAATATCTGAATTTTAACGAAATAAAAAAATTTTCAACAAAATAGTTGAATTATTTACAAAGTAGTTGAATTTTTAAACTATAAAGATGAATTCTTAATCAGAGATAATAATTTTCGTTCAAGAAGATTAATTTTCTTCCAAAAGACGAATTTTCAACAAAACAGCTGAAAGTTGGAGAAAAAAAGATTGACAAAATATTTGAATTTTTTACGAAATAGTTGAATTTTGAAAAAAAATTGTCAGCAAAAAATGAAATTGTTAAATTTTGAGTTTGAAAAACTAATTTTGAACAACAATAAATTTCAACATGTTGATTGCAACTGAAAAAGATGAATTTTATTATTAGAAAGGTATAATTAATAATAATTTAATTATTATTTGTTTCAAAGTAACAATTTTCAAATAAATATATTGCATTCAACCCGAAAAATTGAATTTTTGACACAAAAAAGGAATTTTCGGCAAAAAATTTCATTTCCAGCAAAACAGTTGAAAGTTCGAAAAAAAGATTAACAAAATATTTTAATTTTCAACAGGATAATTAAATATTCAACAAAATAGCTGAATTTTCAAACAAAAAGAATAAATTTTCGTTAAGAAGATCAATTTTGTTTCCAAAAGACGAATTTACCACAAAATACATGATTTTTCAAATAATTATATTGAATTCAACCCGAAAAACTGAGCTTTAGACAAAAAAGTGGAATTTTTGACAAAAAAATTAATTTTTAGTCATGAAAGATGAATTTTCATAAAAAAGATAACATTTGTACCCTCTAAGATGAATATTCAATCAAAATTTCAAAAACCAAAATTTTAAGCGTAAAAAAAGAGTTTCTAGCAAACAATATTAATTTTCAAATCGAGAAAGATGACTGTCCAACGAAATAGTTAAAAAAAAGAAGAAAAAAAAACTAATTCCCAATCAGTTGAATTCAACTAGAAAATGTGAATTTTTGACAAAATAGTTGATACCCCAACCAAAATGATGCATTTTCAAAAAACAAGATTAATTTTTTATCCAAACAATTTCTCAAAATAATGCACGAATTGTTTGCCAAATATTTTTATAAAAAAAAAAGATTTTAATTTTCAATCGGAAAAAAATTTCAACCACAGAAGATCAATTTTCATTCAAAAATGAAATAGTTACATTTTCAGTAAAGAAAATTAGTTTTCAACCGAAAAAACGAGTTTTTAGCACAATAGTTAAATAGTTGCATTTTTAATTTGAAAAAGACATTGAATTTCCAAATAAAAAATATGAATTCTTCACTACCTGTAAATAGATTTTCAACTGAAAAAAATAATCGAATTATTAACCTGCCAAATTCAAAGAAAAAAAGACAAAATTAAAAAAAATAGTTGTATTTTTAATAAACAAGATTAATTTGCTACCCATATAGATCAAATGTTTCAGACAACTGTTGACTTTTAATCCGCAAAAAAAAAATGACAAGAAAGTTAATTTTCAAGGAAGAAAGGTGAGTTATTAGTGAAATAGTTGAATGTTCGACTAAAAAAAAATTTGAACCAAAAATGGAATCGTTAAATGTTCAGTTTAGAAAACTTTAAAAAAAAATTGAACTCAATTTTTTTTTATTTCGAGCAGACCTTTTTCAGGACAAAAGTGCCCAAAAAACTCTTGTTTTTTGTTGTTGTAAATTTTGCAAGTCTTACATAATTTTTAGGACAAAAGTATTAGAAAAGTTCCATTTTATTTTTACTGAAATTTGTACCAGTTCTTATGGGACTTTTGTCATCGACAAGTACTACTGAAATAGGAATATAAAATAAAATACAAAAAAAAAAATCAAAATATGCCCCGTTACACCAGATCTTTTTGTATAAAAGTACCAGAAAGGTCTCACTTAATTTTATTTTGAAAATTTTAAAAGTTCTGAATATTTTCTGGGACAAAAGTACTAGAAAAGTTCCACTTTATTTTTTTTCTAAATGTATTTGGTCTAGCCAAAATATACTGATACTACTTAAATGTTATAATATAACCCATTCAAATAAAACAATATTTGCATTCTCATTTTCGCACAATTTTATTTCTTGTTTCAGTGATAAAACCTTCTTTAGCCAGACATTATTAAATAGGCGTTTGCTGACAGAAAATCAAAAAAAGTTTTGCGTTCTCATCCGAAAAACGCATTCTTGATTACTGTCAAAACAGTTCAATTAATATTCCTTATTTTCAATAAAAATTTAAAGATATTATAAGGTTCTACTCTTGTTGGTTGAAAATTCAACTACTTTGGTAGAAATGTAAATTATTTAGACTAAAATTGAATTGTGTATTTGAAACCAAAACTATTTTCAAAATTTGTGGTCTTCTTGGTTGAAAATTAATTTTTCCATATGTAAATGCAGCCATTCCATTTTTGTTGAAACTTTTCTAATTTTGTACAATACTTCATTTTTTGGCGATGGTCAGAGATTTAAGTGATAGAAGTCTACTTTAGTCAGTCATCATCGAATTGACATTTTCTTATTTTTACTATTTATTTAAAAATTCAACTATTTTCAATAAAAAAAAAATCTTAGAAGACGGTTGATTTTTGGTACCCGGAAAGTTTCATTTTCGACAAATAAGTTTATTTTCAGCTGAAAGAGATCAATTTTGAATTTAGAAAGATGACTTTCCTGCAATAAAGGAAGAATTTTCAATTCAAAAGGTCGCATTTTCAACCATACAAATAAAGTTCTGAAGAAAATGACTTCAACCAAATAGTTCAATTTTGAACAGCATAATTAAACTTTCAACGAAACATTCCAATTTTTTGTAAAAGATGATTTCTTAACCAAGAAAAATAATTTTCTACCAGAATCAACAAAATAGTTTAGTTTTTTCAACTGAAAATTCAAATGTTTCAGAAATCAGTTGAATTTCTAACCGGAAAATAAAAATTTTCAACAAGAAAGTTAATTTTCAATCAAGAAAAAAGAAGTTACAACAAAACAGTTGAATTTTCAACTAAAAAGATGAATGTTCAAGCAAACAAAAATTTGTTGAATTTTCAGTTCAAAAACTTATCTTAAACGAAAAACACGAGTTTTCAACCAGTTAAATTCAACTAAGAAAGTAGATTTTTCAACAAAATAGTTGAACCCTCAACAAAACTGATAAATTTTCAACGAGACTGATTAATTTTCTAACCAAGTAGACGAATTTTATAGACGAAAAATTGTCAACTAAAAATGGAATAACTACATATTGGGATCAAAAAATTTATTCCACACAAAAAAAATAGTTCGAATTTTAAATCCCAAACAGTTGAATGCAAACAAAGAAGTCGAATTTGCGAACAAATAGTCGAATCTTCAAACAGAACAGAGTATTTAAGTTTCACGAAAAAAGTCTTGTTCAGAAGGCCATAACTGCACTTCAGTGATAAAAGCCTTCTTTAGCCAGACATCATTAAATGCACGTTTTCTTATTTTTACACTTATCAATTAAAAATTTAACTACATTTGTAGAAAAATTTGACTACTTTGATACCCGGAAAGCTTAATTTTCATAAATTAAACTTTCGGTCCAATTTTTTTTTCAATTAAACTTTCAACGAAATATTCAAATTTTTTACTTTTTATCTCAAAATGATCACAAGGTATATAAGGTTCTATATATTGTTTTAAGAGTCGAAAATATTTTTGCTTCTGAATTTTTAATTCAATTTGTCTCGAATAAGTATTTGCGTAATTAACCTTTTTGCAGAACGAACTTAAATTAGTTTCCTTTCTTACTTTATTCAGAAAATTTATTCCCAGAGTTGCGGCTTAATATTGAAGTAATTATTTCATTCTCCGTACGAGAGTTTATTAAAAAATACATTGAATTTCTTTGTAAAAGATTTTGCAGAATAAAAAGAGTGGCAGATTTATGTGCACTAAATTGAGCCTCCGGAATATTATCTTTTAATAAGGGAGATTCGACTTCAGACTCAGCAAGGGGTGAATTCCCTCCCATATTCTCTCGAGGAATAAAAATGGTCTAAAAATCCGCGACCGGCGTTATTATCTCCCTTTTGCCATACTATTTTTTTCGTTGTCAGTTCCTTGCTTTAGTAGTCTCTATGCGTTTTTCCCAGTGAATTTTCACATTAAACCACTGGGTGGTTTGCGAATTTAAAAAAAAATGATATTTGGAGGTGGCGCAAGCCTAATAAAGTTTAACTATATTTTCCATAAGAAAAAAATACGTTATTGTAAATTTTATTCAGAAAGTTAACTAAATTATTTGTGGATAAGTCGTGGGAAATTATTAGAAGTATATGAGAATTTTTATAATTTTTATTACAATCTTGATGAGCAGCACCCCTACATTTACCTGTCAAATGACAATGATCACGATGTATAACATCATAGACCCCGAATGCTTCCTCACATAAATGACATGTGAAATTTTCAACCTTTTGTTTAATTTTCACATGGAAACAGTTGAATAATTATTTAATTTAGCAAAAATAATTATTTAAACAAATTGTCATTTCTTAAAACTGTCTTCTTCTTTATTAATACAATATAGTTGCGATTTCTTCTGAAATGTTTAAATTTTTACCCAATTTTTATTTAGTAAAGTAACCAATAATGCAAGTTAACAAAGATGGTTGTTTAAATAATCTATAATTGTTTACAACCATCTTTTCTCAGATTAAAAAAATTAAAAATTCAACTATTTGGTTATAACTTTATGCATGTCTTCGAGAATTCGTCTTTTTTAGTAGAAAATTAATCTTCTTATTTATTCAATAAACCTTTTTTTTTCTTCAACTCAGAATGACAAATTAAAAAAAGATAACAGTTGAATTTCCCACTAAAAAAATTACTTTTTATCAAAATGGTTGAATTTTCTAAAAAGTAGCTTGATTTTTTCACCAAATGGTCGAATTGTCCACTAAAATCGAAAATTATCAAAAAGAAATCCGAATAGTTAAATTTTCTGTTTAAAAAATGAATTTTCTATAAAATTAGTTAAATTGTCAACAAAGAAAGACGATTTGAAAAAAAAACAGCTGAAATTTCCTCCAGAAAAACTACTTTTTATTAAAATACTTGAATTTTCAACTAAAAATATGAATTTTGAACTATAAATGGAATAGTTAAATTTTTATTTAACACAATCAATTTTCAATAAAAAACTAATTTTCAACGAATTTTCACAAAAATAGTTAAATTTCTAACTAAAAAAATAATTTTGTAACCAAATTGTTGAATTTTCTACAATGTGGGTTAATTTTTCACCAAGTACTTGAAACTTTTAACTGAAATCAAGAATCTTCAATTGGAAAATCGAATTATTAACCACGTAGTTCAACTTAACTAAAAAAGATAAATTTTAAACTAAAAATTCGAATAGTTAAATTTTCAATTAAAACAATTAACTTTCAACTAAAAAAAAATGATTTTTTAACAGCATAGTTAAATTTTCAACCAAAGAAATAAAATGTCTACTAAAACAGTTGATTTTTTCAACCCAAGAAGACGAATTTTCAACAAAGCAGTTTAATTTTCAATCAAAAAAATTATTTTTAACAACAATATTGAATTTCCTACCAGCAGGTTAATTTTTCACCAATTAGTTTAATTTTCAACTGGAATAGAGAATCTTTAATTAGAAAATTGAATTATTAATGAAGAAGTCCAGTTGCAATTAAATATATGAATTTTCAACTAAAAAAGATAAATTTTGAAAATTGAATGAAATCGTTAATTTTCTGTCAGAAAACTAATGTTAAACCAAAAAAAGTATTTTCCAATAAAATTGTTAAATATACGACAAAGTAGATTACCTTTTCACCAAATAGTTGAATTTTTAATTGAAATCAAAATTCTTTAATTAGGAAATCGAATTATTAACAAAATAGTGCAACTTACAATTGAGTAGATGAATTTTCAACTAAAAAATATAAATTTTGAACTGCAAATGGAACAGTTAATTTTCTGTTGTGGAAATGAAATTTCAAACAAAAAAATTTGTTAAAAAAAAATTGTTGAATTTCCTAGTAGATTAATTTTTTGCCAAATAGTTGAATTTTCAACTAAAATTGAGAATCTTCAATCAGAAAATCGTATTAATAACAAATTAATTCTAATTACAATTGAGAAGATGAATTTTCAACTAAAAAGATAAATTTTGAACTGCAAATCGAATAGTTAAATTTTAAGTTGAAATTATTATTTTTAACTAAAAAATTCAATTTTCAACAGCATGATTAAATTTTCAACCCGATAAATTAATTTTTTACCAAAAAAATTTAATTTTCAACCGAAAAAATTAATTTGTAACAAAATTGTTGAATTTCCTACAAATTAAATTGATTTTTTTGACGAATGGTTGAATTTCCAAATGAAATAAAAAATCTTGAATTAGAAAATCGAATTATTAACAAAGTAGTTCAACTTACAATTAAGTAGATGCATTTTACACTAAAAAAGCGAAATCTTTAACTACAAATCAAATAGTTAAATTTTAAATAAAAACAATTAATTTATAACTAAAAAGAATCATTTTTAACAGCATAGTTGAATTTTAAACCAAAGAAATGAATTTTCTACCAAAACAGTTGAATTTTCAACCCAGAAATACAAATTTTCAACAAACCAGTTGAATTTGAAAAAATGAGGTTTTAATAAAATTGTTGAATTTCTTACAAAGTAAATTAATTTGTCTTCAAATGATTGAATTTTCAACTACAAAAATTAGTTTTTATCAAAATTGTTGAACTTGCTATAAAGTAGATTAATTCTTTACCAAATAGTTGAATTTTCAACTAAAATGAATCTTCAATAAGAAATCCGAATTATTAACAAATTAATTCAACTTCAAATTAATTAACCAAATTTTTAACCGAAATAAAAAATCTTTAATTAGAAAATCGAATTATTAACAAAGGAGTTTAACATACAATGAAGTAGATGAATTTTCTACTAAAAAAGGATCAATTTTGAACTATGAACAGGATAGTTAATTTTCTTTTTATAAAATTAATTTTCAACCAAAAAAAGAATTATTTTCAAAAAAATAATTAGATCTTCAGCCAATAAAACTAAAATGTTGCATTCCTGACAAAAAAAAATTCTTCTCAAAGTATCTGAACTTTTAACTAAAAAAGATAAATTATCAACTACGATTTGAATAGTTAAATTTCAAGTTGAAACAATTAATTTTGAAATGAAAAACTAATTTCCTACAACAGAGTTAGATTTTCGATTTTTCTTTTTGGTAAAAAAATAATTTTCATGGTTCAAAGTTCAACTACTTGGTGAAACTATTTTGTGAGAAATTCATTTTTTGGTTTGAAATGCATCCTTGTAATTAAAAATTAGTTTTTTTTTTCGTTCGAAAGTAATTTTTTGAAATAAAATTTGGACTATTTCCTTTCTGTTTCAAAACTTATATTTTTTGGCTGAAAAGTCAACTATTTAGTTAAAAATTCGTCTCTTTGGTAAAAAATCAATCCTTGTGGTTGAAAATTGAATTCCTTAGTCAAACTATTTTGTTAAAATTCATTTTTTGGTTGGAAATGCATAATTATAGTTATATTAACGAAAAAGTTGAATTTTCAACCAAATAATAAAATTTTCAACCAAAAAAAAAACATTTTTGACCCAAAAAAGAATCATTACATTTTGTATTTGAAAAAATATTTTTGAACAACAAAGAAAACGAATTAACAACTAGTTGAATTCAACCAAAAGAAGAAAATTTTTAACATGATTGTTGAATCTTCAACCAAAATGATGAATTTAAAAAAAAAAAAAAAATTTCGACCCATATGAAGAATCAAATTTCAGCCAAAAATTCAATAGTTAAATCTTTAGATTGGGAAATTATTTGTTAACAAAAAAAGGACAAATTTCTAGGCGAATTATCAATTAAAAATATAAATTTCTAACAGAAAAGTTTCATTTTTTAACCAATAGTCTAATTTTCTACCAAATTGTTGAATTTTCAGCTAAAATCTTAAACGTTTAACCCAAAAGATTAATTTTTTACTAAAAAATACGTATTTTCAAGAAAAAAAAAAGAATTTTCAATCAGGTAGTTGAACTTTTATCTAAAATAGATGCATTTGTAGCCAAAAATGAAATATTTATATTTTCAATTTAAAAAGTTAGTTCTTTACTCTGAAAAAAAAACTATTTTTTAATTATAATAATTTATTTTCAACCAAAAGATGAATTTTTAACAAAATACGTGAATCTTTAACCAAATAGTTGAATTTTCAACCAAAAAAGTCAACATGTTAGCTTAAACAATTACTTTTGAACAAAAAAAAAACGAACAAATTTTCATATATAATGATGCATTTGGTGAAAAATTAATCTACTTTATAGGAAATTCAACAATTTTGTTAAAAACTAATTTTTTTATTGAAAATTCAACTGTTTTGTTGAGACTTTGTATTTTTGGGTTGAAAATTCAATTACTTTCGTAGAAAATGCATTTTTTTTGGTCGAAAATGTAACTATGTTGTAGAAAATTAGTTTTCTCTTTTGAAAATTATTTCTTTCAACTTAAAATTTAACTATTTGATTTGTAGTTAAGAATTTATCTTTTTTAGTTAAAAGTTCAGATACTTTGTGAAGATTTTTTCGTTTGTTAGGAATGCATTATTTCAGTTTTATTGGCTGAAGATTTAACTATTTTTTTGAACTTAAGAATTTTTTAATAAAAATTAATTTCATTAAAAGATAATTAACTATTTCACTTATAGTTCAAAATTGATCTTTCTTAGTTGAAAGTTCAACTAGATCATTGCAAGTTGAACTATTTTGTTGATAATTCGATTTTCTAATTAAAGATTTTTTATTTCAGTTGAAAATTCAACTATTTGAAAAAAAATGAATCTAGTTTGTAGGAAATTCAAAAATTTTATTAAAAACTAATTTTTTTGGTTAAAAATTAAACTGTTTCGGTACAAAATTCATTTCTTTGGTTGAAAATTTAACTATGCTGTATAAAATTAGTCTTTCTAGTTGAAAATCAATTATTTTAATTTAAAATTTAACTATTCGATTTGCAGTTAAGAATTTATCTTCTCTGGTTGAAAATTCAACTATTTGGCGAAAAATTGATCTACTAGAAAATTCGAAAATTTTGTTAAAAACTAATTTTTTTGTTTGAAATTTAATTTTTCAACAGAAAATTAACTATTCCATTCGCAGTTCAACATTTATATTTTTCATTTGAAAATTCATCTACTTAATTGTAAGTTGGACTATTTTGTTAATAATTCGATTTCCTAATTGATGATTCTTCATTTCAGTTAAAAATTAAACTAATTGGTGAAAAATTGATCTGCTTTGTAGGAAATTCATTAATTTGTTAAAAATAATTTTTTTGATTGAAAATTAAACAGTTTTGTTGAAAATTCGTCTTTCTGGGTTGAAAAAAGCAACTGTTTTGCTAGAAATTTTATTTCTTTGGTTGAAAATTCCACTATGCTGTTAAAAATAGTTTTTTAGTCAAAAGTTAATTGTTTTAACTGAAAATTTAACTATTCAAATTTTCAGTTTAAAATTGATCTTTTTTAGCTAAGTTGAACTACGTGGTTAATATTTCGATTTTCCAATTAAAGATTCTTGATTTCACTTGAAATTTTCAACTTTTTGGTACAAAATTAACCTACATTGTAGAAAATTCAACAATTTTGTTGCAGAATTATTTTTCTAGTTAAAAATTTAACTATTTTCGTGAAAAATCGTTAAAAATTAGTTTTTTATCGAAAATTAATTTTGTTAAATGAAAATTTCACTATTCCATCTATAGTTTAAAATTTATATTTTATAGTTGAAAATTCAACTACTTAATTGTTAGTTGAACTACTTTGTTGACAATTCGATTTTCTAATTGAAGACTTTTTATTTCAGTTGAAAATTCAACTATTTGTCAAAAAATTAATCTATTTTGTATGAAATTCAAAAATTTTGTTAAAAATGAATTTTTTGGTTAAATATCTTTTGTTAAATATTTTGTTTTATTTAACTGCAAATTTCAGAGAGTCATTATTGAGATTCTCTTTCGTGAGTGGAGCGTTTTTCTGAACGAGAAATGAAAGTGGATATTGATATTTTATGGGAAAATTTTGTGTGTGTGAGTGCAATTTAATATTTGCATAAACGAATGAAATATACATGTGGCTATAATCTGTTGCCCATGGAATCGTAGAGCCACGCGACCCCTATCCTTTATGACACTCGTATTTCAAATTTCTGACAAAGGGTGGAAAAATATGGAAAAAATCGTATGATTGCTTTCTTCTTATGGGAAATTGTTTTTTGTTTATTTTTCCCAACCAAAAGTAGAATCCAAGGGTAGTCGATCATGATTTTTAATACTTCAGGATTTAAATTATTATTTTTTTCAATTTTTAAATAAATTAGATTAATATTTATTTTATTATTAATTGAATTTACATTCAAAAGTTATAATCTTTGTAATAATTTTATATTTGAAAATAAAATTACCAAAACAGTTCTACTTTTAACCTATTTATTTTATTTTAATTTCAAACCTAGAAGATTAATTTTCTAATGAAATTTAAATGATGAATCTTCAACTGGAATAGTTTAATTTTCGTTTAAAAAATAAATCCTTAAAAAATCATTTTTTAACAAAATAGTTAAATTTTTAACCAGACAGAAGAATTTTCAAATGAAGTGAAGAATCTTTATCCCAAAAAAAGACTTTTAAACAAAATTATTTAATTTTTACAAAGTAGATTAATAATTAATTGAAAGAGATAAATTCTCAACGAAAAATGTAATAGTTGATATTTCAACAAAAAAGTATTTTTTTTTTTCATCAAAAACAGTTGAAGTTAACCAAAAAGTTGAATTTAAAAAAAATTTGAATCCTTAGCTAAAAAGACAAATTTTTATTAAAAGAGTTTTAACGAAAAAAAAGGAGTTTTGACCGAAATTGGAATAGTTACACTTTAAATTAAGAAAATGAAATTTTTATCCAAATGAGGAACAAATTATTGATTAAAATTATGCTTTTCCTACCAAAAAATATATTTTTAACAGCATACATGAAGGTTTAACCAAATAGTTGAATTTCCAAGAAAATATATAGGTTTTTCACGAAAAATATAAATTTTAAAGAAAGAATCTTATTTTTCTACTAAATGCGAAATATGAACAAAATAGATCAATTTTTAACCGTGAAAGACACATTTTCACCAAAATACACGAGTTGTCAACAAATTTGTTCAATTTTCAACCAACGAGATAAATTTTCAACCGAAAATTTGAATCTTCAACTGGAATAGTTAAATTTTCAGTAGAAAAATCAATAATTAACAAAAAAAACATTTTTCATCAAAATAATTTAATTTTTAACCAAAAAGATAATTTTTCAATTAAAATGAAAAAACTTTAACTAAATAAATTGTTTTCAAACAAAATTGTAGAATTTTTTACAAAGCAGATTAATTTTTAGCCAAAAAGATGAATTCGCAACAAAAAATGTAATAGTTGATATTTCGACAAAAAAATATTTTAGTTTTGAAGAAGTCAAACAAAAAAGACAAATTAAAGAAAACAGTTGACTTTTCAATGAAAGATTATACTTTTGAATAAAACTGTTTAATTTTGAACAAAGGAGAATAATTTTCAACCATATAGTTAAAATTTCAAACAAGAAAATAAATTTTTAATTAAGAAGATTCATTTTCTACGGAAAAAGAAAAATGTTAAGTAAAATATATAAAATATCAACAAAACAGTTGAATTGTTTACTAAAATATATAAATTTTCAACCAAAAATAAAAAAGTTACATTTTTAATTGAAAAAATTAATTTTTGACCTAAAAACGATTTTTTCAACTAAGAAACGAATTTTTCAACTAAAATGTTTCATTTTCAAACAAATAGTTGAGTTTCTAACAAAAAATATAAATTTTCAAGCTAAAGTTGAAATAAATCAAGAAATGACTTTTTATTGAAGTTGTTAGATTTACTTCAAAGTAGATTAATTTTTTAATAAATACTTAAATTTTCAATAAAAATCATAAATTTTCAACGAAGGAAATTGTCTACCGAAAAAGACAAACTTTTGACAAAATATACGAATTTTGTACTGAAAAGAAACCAATTTTGTACCAAAAATGGAATAGTAAAATTTTCAGTTAACAAAATAAATTTTCAATAAAAATAACAACAAATTTTTAGCAAAAGAATTGACAACTATTTGGCTTAACTATCTAAATTACTCCGAGTTAATTGGATTACTTTGGATTACAAGTGTATTACATCAATTACCAAAATTATTCGAATTATCTGGATTAATAGTGGATTACCCTGGATTACATGTGGATTATCTAGATTGAAAGTGGATTACTCGAATTATCTGAATTACCCTAATTATTCGGATTACAAGTGGATTAATCTGGATTACTCGGTTTAGAATCAGATTACAAGTGGATTACTCTGTATTACTCTGTTTATAATCAGATTACAAATGGATTACTCTAGATTACTCCATTTAGAATCGGATGACAAGTGAATTACTTGTGTTACTCCAAATTACTTGGAATACTCTGGATTTCTCTGGATTACTCTAGATACCTCCAGAATACATGTGGATTACTCTGGATTACACTAAATTATAAGAAGATTACTCTAGATCATTCCAGATAACAAGTGGATTGCCCCGGATTAGAACTACATTGAAAGTGCATTACTTTAGGATTACAGGCTATTGGCCAGCATCTCTGCTTGAGCGACTGAAACCCGACGCAGAAACGCTTGGACATTATTAGTCAAGAAACTTGTGGAAGAAAACGGAAATTGACAGGACGTTGTCTTTAAAATCTTGATTTAAATTCAAGCCCATACAATTTCAAGAATCTTTACGGGTTCTGAAGACATAACAAAAAATTTCCAAGCATTTCTACGTCGGGTTTCGGCCAGCGATCACAGCTGTCGGTCACCCGCGCAGCTGAGGCGACTGAAACTCGACGCAGAAACGCTTGGACAAAAAACTTTTGGAAAAATACTGAAATTGACAGGACGTTATCTTTGAAATCCTCATTTCAATTTATGTTGATTGAATTTCAAAAATCCTCACGGGTTCCCAAGACATGACAACAAATTTCCAAGTGTGTTCGCGTCAAGTTTTAGTCGGCGAACACTGCTGACGGTCACCCGCGCAGCTTAGGCGACTGAAACTCGACGCAGAAACGCTTGGACATTCTTTGTCGAGAAACTTGTGAGGAAAAAAGAGAATCTGACAGGGTGTATTCTTTGAAATCTTAATTTTGATTGAGGCCAATAAAATTTCAAAAATCTTCACGGGATCCCAAGATATGACAACATATTTCGAAGTGTTTCTGCGTCAGGTTTCAGACAGAGATCGCCGCTGACGTCACCCGCGCAGCTTAGGCGACTGAAACTCGACGCAGAAACGCTTGGACATTCTTAGTCAAGAATCTCGTGAAAAAAAACTGAAATTGACAGAACGTTATCTTCGAAATGTTAGTTTTAATTCAGGCCAATAACACTTCAAAAATCTCTATGGGTTCCCAAAATATGACAACAAATTTCCAATCGTGTCTACTTCGGATTTCAACCAGCGATGGCGGTCACCTGCGCAGCTTAGATGACTGATACTCGACGCAGATACGCTTGGACATTTTCAGCCATATCTCGGGAACCCATGAATATTTTTCAAGTTATTTTTGCTCAAATTAAAGGTTAGGCTTTAAAGATAGTGGTGTAAAAAATTCTCACTTCTGCTACAACTTTCCTAGGTCATTTCATGTCTTGAATTGACGGTACGAAATTCAAGAAATTTTTGAATTTTTTTCTAAGATTTTTAAAATGGTATATTCTCTATGAAAGGTCAAAAATATCTCTATCAAGAGAGGAAGATCTTTTTTCAGAAATTAAAAATTTCCAATCTTATATGTGAAAAAAGTATCTGCCTTTGATCTCTCTAGTAGCTTAGCGGTTAAAGCACTCGACCGGCAGTCGGAAGACGTGGGGTTCGATTCCCACCGGAGCAAAGGAGAATTATCTTCTTCAGCAATTAAAAATCATATTTATATTATATTGTAGATATTGTAGATTTCCATTTTATGTGTGGATTCCCCTTCTCGATTCGTCACCTTCTCCGATGATAATACAGATTTATATCAAAAATTGATGGTAACATCTTTCTAAATAGAGGGTATTTCAGAAAAAAGAATTCTTCCTCTTATCTCTCTGTAGCTCAGTGGTTAGAGCACCTGACCGGAAATCAGTTGACCTGGTGTTCGAATCTCAGCGGAGTGAAAGGAGAAGACCTTTCTTCTGAATAAAATTTAATTAAAGATATATCTTTTTATAAAAATGCATCCGTTTGGTTGACAATTTAACTATTTCGATGAAAATTTATTTTGATAGGTTGAAAATGATTTATTGTACTAACAATTCAACAATTATATTTTTGGTCGAGAAATTCATGTATTTTGTTTAAAATTGATCTTTTGGGTTAAAAATGGAACTATTTGGTTCAAAAATTATTTTTTGTGTCAAGATTCATCATTTTAGTGAAAAATGAATTTTTTTAAGTAGAAAATTGAACAATTTTGTAGAAAATTCTTTTTTTTTTGTAGCTGAAAATTAATTTTTTTCACTGAAAGTGTAACTATGTATTCTATTTTAGTTTGAAAATTTATCTTTTTTATTTGAAAATTCATTTCTTTTTTGGGAAGTTCGTCTTTTTGGGTTGAAAATTCAATATTTTTTTTTCAAATCATTTTTCCGGGTTGAAAACTCAACTGTTTTGCAGGAAACTCGTCTTTTTGGCTTGAAAACTCAACATCTTGGATGATATATTTTTTCTTTATTGACTGAAAATTCAAATCTTTACTTGAAAATTCTTCTTTTTGGTTTGATATTTAGTCTCTTTTGGGGAATGATTCAACTAACTTTTTTTAAAGCAGTTAAACTTTAAACCAAGTAGTGGATTTTTTAACTAAAAATACGAATTTTCAACAGAATAGTTGAATCCTTAACCAAAACAGATAAACTTTCAACCAAACAATTGAATTTTCAACCAATAAGGATTAAAGATTAATTTTCTTCAAAAATGAAATTGCAATTTTTTAAACAAAATACATACATAAATTTTCAACTAACTAGTTTGATTTTCAACCAAAAAAGATACGTTTTTAACCAAAAACTGAATAGTTAAATTTTCAGTTCAAAATATTAATTTTCAACGAAAAGAGACCAATTTTCAACTACTTTAATTTGACCAACAAGAAACGAATTATGATCAAAATAGTCAAATCCTCGACCAAAAAGATGACTTTACAACAAACAAGAATGATTTTTTTCTCAAAAATTCGAAGTTTCAACAGAACACATTAATTTTCTACCAAAAAGTTGAATTTTTTTTAACTTATAAAGGATAGATTGTCAATAAGAAATGGAATAGTTAAATTTTCAGATAAAAAAATTATTGTTGAATTTTTAAACAAAAAGATGAGTTTTCTACAAAACAATTGAATTTTCTACCTAAAAATAGAGATTTTCAACAAAAAAGTTAATTTTTAACGAAATTGTTAAACTTTAAACTACAATAATAAATCTTCAACCAAAATAAATGAACCTTTTACAAAGTAGTTCAACATTAAATCAAGCACTTTATTTTTCTACCAAAAAGATTAATCCTGAACCGAAACAGATTAATTTCTAATTAAAAATTTGCATTTTTTACCAGGTGGATTAATTTTCTACTAAACAAGACGATTTATCAACCAAATAGTTGCATTTTCAGTTTAAAAAAAATTTAACCAAGAATGAAACGAATTTTCAACAAATTCAGTTGTTAACCAACGAGATAAATATTCAACCAAAAAATGAATTTGTAACAAAAGAGATCAACTTTCAATCAAGTAGTTGAATTTTTTACAAAAAAATGTGACTTTTTAACATCATAGTTGAATTTTCAACAAAATAATTAAATTTGTAACCAAATAGTAGAATTTTTAACCAAACGAGATGAATTCCGAACTAAAAATATAATAGTAGACTTTCCAAGAACAGAAAAATAACTTCTGACCAAAAATAGTTTACATACAAAATATATAACAAAAGACGTCTACATAATTTTTCACGAAATTGACTATAAACTTCATCAGGTGGCCGATAGAGGTACAGGCTTTTCCTGCACTCGGACAATGACTTTAACATCATGGATATCTCAGTCTATTATCTCGGAAGTTTTAGTTTAACATAAAAATATGTTCACACCTAACAACCTTAGTCAAATTTAATAAAAAACCTAACTTTAAGAAAAAAAATTGTGTTTGACCCTATTGATGATAGACATATTCGCACCAGAATCAAGTCATCGGAAAGGCTTGAATTACCTTTTGCATCACATCGCCGAGAAGATATGGTATGCAAGATAGAACGAGGAAGTGAGAGGGAAAAAAGAGACTAAGATAGAGTCAGATAATGATAGTGATAGAGAGAGAAAGAGAGAGAAAGAGAGAGAGAAAGAGGACTCTAGCCTAGCCCGATGCCGTTGGCTGGCCTTCCACTCGGTCAAGCATGATTGAGGAGAACACAAAAGAGTTGCTCGACACGAAGCAAGCGTGATAGTAAAGGGGTTAATTATAAAGAGTTGCCTGGAACGCGAAAGAGGCTCTCACCATGCCCACATGCATTTAGATCACTTTATCGATATCCAGCGTTCTACACTATTGTTACATCCAGAAGGGACCAACTTACCTAGTTAAAAATAATTATTTAATTAAAAGGCTTTCTCGTTTTCGAACGAAATCTAGGTCTTCGAAACAGGAATGAAAATAACTTCCGAAGATCTAGATAACTACACAAATAAATTGGAATCCAATTGAATACAGGTTATTTAAGTTTATTGAATTTAGGAAATTACTGATTGAAAGATAGCTGATTTGAATTTAGAAACTGATTACGTTGCTTTATTCACATTGATTCTACTTTACTTGATTTTATTTAAATTTAGTGTGCACGGGAGACTCTTCAGGTAATTGAGACTCCTCATCTTGATTTCCACTTTTAAATAAAGGAAAAATTTAAAGATGAGTTTTAAATAAATAAACTATTATAAGTTCTTAACTCTTTTATTCAGACTTACCCGATTGGTAAAGGTACAATTAGTACAGATGGTTATTGTTCAACAGGTAGGTTCAATTCTCCTACAGGTAGTTGACCGTGATGATGGTTGTCAATCTTCAGGATTGTCAGAGGAGTTTTATGGATGGGCTGTTCACTTTCATTAAAAGGGAGTCAAATTTCCAATCGACTTCAGTTCGATTGAATTTCTGAAGCACAACATTAAGCTGATTTTAATTTCATGATTGGGATTTGATGATGACCACTGGGAATTGTTTCCAAATGACTGGAGTCTATCTGATATTTGAATTTTATTGGAAACAGAGTCATCCTTTCGATGTACTCTAGGGCAGAGCTTCCGCCCGATATTGAATGTAGATAGTAATAGATGCTCTCATTTTGATCCTGTGTTTATATACATCGGATTGCATTGTGATCATAACCTAAATCGTAACAATCAAAATCTATTAATGCCCAGGTGTTTAGGTCTGAAGGGGTAGTACCAGGGGGTGCTGTCCTTTGAGTCCAGGAGCTGGCCATTCTGCCACCCTCCATAATGTTTTGTGGCTGATTTTCATGAACTGCATATTGATATTCGGAGGCGAGAAGTTATTGTGTTTTAGCGGTGTATAGAAAAGTCAAGATGTCTAAACTACTTGGTTAGTACTGTGGAGTTTAGACTATAGATGTTAACATGATGGATAAAAATGAACATGCACTAGCTTGTGCATATTTATAAATACATAATCCTTTTCCTTCATAATTAACAATATAAATTATAAGCATAAATGTACCGATGATTAGTAATATAGGCATAAATAATATGGTTATAATACGTCGCAGGACGTGACACTATACTGCAGTGTAAGCGCAATTATTCGATCTCAAAAACGGTATTCTTCAAATTCGAGTTAGATGGGGCAAAAACTACATTGAGAAAAATATTTGTTCAATACAGACAAACAAATTTGTTTGGATGTTGTTCATTTAATTTACGAAGGAAACCTAAAACCTTAGGAATTTCGTTTGGATTCATACTGCTTCCGGTAATTTAGGTTATTAGGGAGCGTCCACATATTGCGTGACGCTATTTTTAGTGATTTTTGACTCACACCTCCCTCGTGTTACAATTTGTGACATGTCAGTGAACCCGCCCCCATCCTCAAAATATCACGTGCCATTGGAGGTGACCCCCACTCTCCCTATTTTGAAATATGAAATATAAATGTAATTTTATATAACCGTCAATCGAACAATGAAAAATGTGTTAAAATTATTCAATACTAGTGTGAGAATACTTTGAATTGAATTACTTAAACACTTTTTTTTATTTGGGAAAATTCATATAATTTAAATAAAAACTTAAACGGTAGATAAACTTGACAGATTAAGGGCCATCCATAAGCCACGTTAGTAGTATAGCTATGGGGATACTCGAACACTTACCGACCGAGCAATGTTCTGTTCCATGCTGAGTTAAAGAATCTGTTCCATGCTGAGTTATCTACACGAGGGAATTACCACCGGCCTTTGTTGCAGATTTACCATCAGTCGGTAATGCAGATTGACTATCAGTCAGTAAGGCAGATTTACCATCGGTCGGTACCACGCATTCATATCATAGATCAAGCCTCAGTCTCCGCATCGCATCGGGGAGCCGCTTTACGCTGTGCCAAAGCTAATCGTGTTATTTATTAATAATATTGAATAATTTAGTTTTGAAATCATCTTAAAGAAGACGAACGACTAACCACGACCTTTTTTTTAATTTACCGGAACGGAGTTTTTTTTAACAATGAAAAATTTTCAATTTTAAGAATTGAAATTACTTTTTCAATTATGCATGTACGTTTGTGAATTTTACATGTAAGCTTCAGACCTGAAATTGTTAGTCAGAGGGCGTGGGACGAAACTAGACTTTTTTGGACAAACAGTTTATAGCTCACAATTTTTATCAGATTTGGAAGTTCTTTTTTTAAATTAAAATTGATTGGATTTTTCATAGACTTCTCGACACCAATTTAAACAAAATTGTTACAAAATATTGTGCAAATAAGGAAAGTTTTAAAATATATTTTCAAATAAGATAATTTGTGACTCAGAAAAAAAACTTGTTTAAGCGTAGAATCAACCAAAATAAATGCATAATGCTGTTCAAGGAATAAAAATAGTCAACCACCTAACTTAATTCTTGTCAAAGGTTTCTCGACTGTAATTGCTGCGACTTGTGCAAAAATCTTTCTTACCTGAAATGACTTCAATACGTTATGACAATATTACAATCACAGCAATACTTTACGTAATTTTGAAAGTTTTGATTGAGATATTTTCATTTTCGTGTCCCTTAATATGTAATTATTCATTTTCAAATTAAAAGATTGAACGAAAATAAAGTTTTGAATGTTCGAATAATTTCTAATTAAAAGAGTGTGAACTTGTATTTTCAGATCGAAACCCTTGATGGGTAAACAATTGTTTTCATTTTAAAACGATAAGACCTAAATATGTAACAGTAGCATTTTTATTGTTTCGATAATTAAATTAAAATAGGCACGGTTAAAAAGCTACAAATTTAAACGTTTATAATTAAAAATTCAATTATTTGAAACAAAAATTCTTGAAATTTGACCAATTTAAAATTAAAATCTTCACAATCAGACAATTTCAAATTCAATATTACGAAATTGTACAATTTTAAATATTTTCAAATTAAACTAAAACTGCATAACAAAACCGTTCCAAATTTACAAGTTCATGGATATGTGTGTGTGTGTGTGTGTGTGTGTCTTATTTAGAATTATTTCATTTAGAATCTTTTAAGAATCATTTAATTTTGAGTGCTTTCAATTTGAAATTCTTCAATTTTGAACATAAGCATCATCAATTCTTATTCAAAAAATTGGCCCAGTCACTTCAAATGACACCTGAGATTACAAGAAATATATTTTTTTAATTCTTACGATATTAGTTTATAAGTTTGGAAAGTTTTGAAGTTTCGAGTTTCAAAATTGAAAAAATATCAGAAATTAGAATAGAGCCCTTCGGACTAGTTAAAAGTACAAAATATAAAATTTATTATTATTTCTGGAATTTTTCAATATATATAGCAATAAAAATGTTATCAACTGTACAATACAATTTTGAATTCGTCCATATTAAAAGCACCTGATTTACCATTGTACAATTTTAAGCCTTTTCCATCTCAAAGAAATGGATTGTCTAATCTTTTAGGCTTTTAATTTTTATTCATTTAATTTTAAAAACTGTTTTTCCCTGGAAATCTTTTAGATATCTCAAAATCTTTTAAATTGTGATATTCTTTGAAATACCTTGAAATAACCTTGAAAAATAAAAAATGCCTTGAAATTCTTTGAAATCTGTTAAAACTTAAAACAGCTTGATATCTTTTGAATCTTTAAAAATCCCGTAAATCCTTTGACATAATTGCAGTTTCTATAAAATTCCTAAAATCTTGTAAATATCTTTGAAATCCCTTTTAATCATTCCGAAAGCTGCAAAATTATTTTGCATTTCTTGACATTTTTTAAATCCCGTGATATAATTTGAAAACTAATTAATCCGAAAATTTGAAGAAAAAAAATATTGCAAAGTGATTTAGTCATTCTTGTATAGTTTCTCTATTTTTTGCATCAATTCTTGCAATATTTTAACATTATTTCATTTAATGGCAAGTTCCTTATAATGATTTTTCCAGAATCGCGAGAAAATTATAAGAAATTTTATTCAAAAAAATCATTGTAGGCCTATATTGAATTTCTCATAATATTTTTTCATATGGTTGTAACGATCATAACAGTAAGTTACGAACCCATTAAACAATCTTTTAATTATGAAAAAAATGTTAAACCCAAAAAATGTACAAAGAAATGTAATACTTAGGTGTTGTGAAAATTCGTTTTCAATGTCGCTCGTCTACGATTGCAGGTTTCGATCTCGTACATTCTTCACATTTCCAATATGTTTTACAAACCAGTTGATTTCTTTCGCTTTATTTCTCCGCCTAACTCTAGATAATCATGCCTGTCAATAATGTGATAATATGCCCAGAATATAGGCAAGTTCGACACGTATGTTAAATCTTGTCAGTTACAGCTATGGAAATTCTTTCAGAAGCAGTACTGCCTCTTGAGAAAAGTGATGACTTCTCAAGAGACACACCTGCTTCTGAAAGAAGTTCTATACCTGCGACTGACAAGATATTTCTTACATGTCGCACTTGCTTATATACTAGCCATTATCACATTATTGACAAACATGATTACATACAGTTAGGTGGGGAAATAAAGCGAAAGATATCAACTGTTTTGTAAAACACATTTTTTTGCTGTGAAATAGGAAATCTGTATTTACTATCCTTGGAAATATCACGATTAGACCAGATCTAAACGTGACAATTATAAACGAGCAACATTGAAGAAGAATTTTAACAACACCTACGTATTACATTTTTTTTGTGTAAACTTTTTTGGTTTAACATTTTTTTATAATTAGAAAACTGTTCAATGGGTTCGAAACTTACTGTTATGATCGTTACAACCATATGGAAAATATTATTAGAAATTTAGTATAGGCCTATAATGATTTTTCTATATTGAATTTCTTATAATTTTCTCGCGATTCTGGAAAAATCATTATAAGAAACTCGCTATTGAATTAAATAATGTTAAAATATTGCACAAAGAGATACAAAAAATAGATAAACTACAGACGAATGATAGAATTACTTACTTAATGTAGTTTTTCAAATTATTTCACGGGATTTTAAAAATTTCAAGGAATGCCAAATAATTTTGCAGGATTTTGAAAGATTACAAGGGATTTCAAATATATTCACACGATTTTAGGGATTTTATAGAAACTGCAATTATTTCGAATGACTTACGGGATTTTTAAAGTTTAAAAAGATATCAAGCTGTTTGAAGTTTTAACAGATTTCAAAGAATTTCACAAGATTTCAAGGATTTATGTGAATCTCGAAAATTTTAAAAGATTTCGAGATATTTCAAAGATTTCTATGCAATCCAGACAATCCATTTCTTTAAGATGGAAAAGGCCTAAGATTGTATAATGTTAAATCAGATGCTTTCAATATTGACGAATACAGAATTTTATTGTACAGTTAAAAACATTTTTAATGCCATGCCAATTGAAAAATTTCAGAAATATTTTGATTTTGATTTGATTTGATGATTCATGATGCTTATGTTCATAATTAAAGAATTTCAAATTGTAAGCACTCAAAATTAAATGATTCTAAAAACGTTCTAGATGCAATAATTTTAAATAAGACACATCTACACATATATATTATATATATACACGGTTTTGTTATTCAGTTTTAGTTTAATTCTACAAATATTTAAAATTGTACAATTTTGTAAAATTAAATTTGAAATTGTCTGATCGTGAAGTTTTTAACTTAAAATCGTAAAATTTCAAGAATTTTTGTTTGAAATTAGTAAATTTTCAATTGTGAACGTTAAAATGACTAACTGTTTAACCAAGTCTATTTTAATTTAATTATCGAAACACTAATAGTTCTACAATTATTTAGATCTCATCCTTTTTAAATGAAAACAGTTGTTTACCTATCAAGGGTTTCGATCTGAAAATACAATTTCACACTCTTGTTTGAAATTATTCGAAAATATATTTTCGTTCAATTTTTTAATTTAAAAATAAACGATTAAATATTCAGAGACATGAAAATATCAAAATCAAAACTTTCAAAATTACGTAAAGTATTGCTGTAATTAAGGTGCATTTTTGTTAATGCAAAAATGTTAGAATTGTGCATTTTTAAATAGATTTTATTTCTAAAAACATGAATTGTGAATTTATAGCATTGCACAGTAGTGGTTAAAGTTGGCATAAGGTATTGAAATAATTTCAGGTAATAAAGATTTTTTCCCTTGTCGCAGCAATTACTGTTGAGAAACCTTTGACAAAAATTAAGTTAGGTGGTTGACTATTTTTATTCCTTGAACAGCATATGCATTTATTTTGGTTGATTCTATGTTTATACACGTTTTTTTCTGCGTAACGAATTTTCTTATTTCAAAATACATTTTTTACATTTTTCTTATTTACACAGTATTTTTCAACCATTTTTTTCAAATTGAACTTGAGAGATGTATGCAAAATCCAATCAATTTTAATTTGAAAAATGAACTGATTGTCCAAAAAAGTCTAGTTTCGCCCTCCGACCAACAATTTCAGGTCTGAATTCATACATGTTAAATTCATAACCATACATGCATTATTGAAAAAGTAATTTCAATTCTTACATTCGAAACTTTTTAATTGTTAACAAAAACCTCCGTTCCAGTGAATTAAAAAAAGGTCGTGCCTAGTCGTCCATCTTTTTTAAGATGATTTTAAAACTAACTTATTGAATATAATTAATAAATATCAAAATTCTCATCCCATATAATCAAAGACTGCAGGAACTGATTTAGATCGATATAATAAATCCTTACATCAATATGCAAAGGTTATTTAGTAGATATTATTTTTTGACCAAATTATGAAATGTATATCCAGGCACATTAAGCCTGGAAATCTTGAAATAAAAGATAGCTTTGAATACTTCTGAAACATTTGATTAAATCTAAGGAAGAGTAAGATCCGTCCTTCTAATTCATACAACATATTTTGTACAATTCATATTAATTTGTATTGATAATAAAATAAATATAGATAATAAGGTTGTTATGATAGAGACAATCGAAGACTTACAAAGAATATTGAGCAAACTGTATACAAGCGTGAAGAACATGGGCCTTAAAATTAACGTGAATAAAACAAAAATTATGGTGTTTGAAGGAAATGGTGAGAAAACAATATGCAACATTGTCCTAAACGATCAGAGAATAGAACAAGTTGATAAGTATATCTTGGTAGCCTATTCACTAATGACGGAAAGATATATAGAAAAATAGATAGGCGTATAAACGAGGGTAAGGAGGTTATTGGTTGAGCTGGATCTATTTTCAAAAGTAAAAATATGTCAGGTAGGGTACAAATGGCGATATATAATTCTATACTTACACCCACTGTGCTGTACAGTAGCGAGAACTGGACATACCAAGAAAAAGGTAAGAATAAAATTAAAGCGGTTGGCATGCAATACCTGCGCATGATGTGCGGTAAAACGCTAATGGCCAAAGTCAGTAACGTAAGAATCCTCGAAGAATGTGGTACAGATGCGACACTATTTGACAGGAATGAAAGAAATTGCTTGAGATGGTTTGGGCATGTTGAGAGAAAGGAAGATGAACGACTGACGGTACAAGTGTATCAAGGTAACGTAAATGGCAGCGTACCCAGAGGAAGACCGAGGAAAGAATGGTTAGAATGTGTGAATGAGACCCTAATTCGAAGAGATATAAAAAGCCATAGAAACACAAGAGCTCGTACAAGGAAATGCATGGACGTGAAGGAAGCTAAAGATGTATTCCAGGAAAGAAAAGTATGACGACAAAAATTTTATGAGAAATGCATGATGAAAAGTGCCAGTGGAGTAAATGGCGCCTGAAACAAAACAAAAATCAATAGGTCATCTATTTTTATATTATTTTTACCGTCTCCGGCTATTTTTTCATTTGCTGGTCTTTCTCTTCCCTGTTTTTCATCACGTCTTTCATCTTGTCGCTGTAGATATCCACATTTTTGTAGGGACTCAGCACAGCTGTGTGTGTAATGTATCATAAAAAATTTTGCTGATCAAACTTAGAACTCTTATTGTTCTTGGATCGCTGAACAGCGCCAGTCCTGGACCAGACCAAAATGTCAAGGTGACAAGAAAGAAATTCTTGTTTGCTTCAAATCATCCCCACAACTTTCTAGCAATTATTCAAGAGGAAATAGTTATAAATCACAATAAATTGCTTAAGAAATTATTTTTGTTAACTTGCATTAATTATTATCTCACTAAGTAAAAAGTTATAAATAATACTAATTTGTTTGAATAATTGTGTTTGTGAACTTTTAATAATCTTTACGTCACTCTAAGTGAAAAGTTGCCAAAAAGTGGAAAGTTTCAGAAAAAGCCGCAACTCTTTAGCATTACTATAGGAGAATATAGTTATAAACAATAATAATTTGTTTAAATGATTATTTTCTTATTAAATTGCATTAATTTTTATCCCACACTGGGTGAGAAGTAAACAAAAAAGTTAAATATTTCGGAAAAAACCACAACATTCTATTATTCAAGGAGAATATTAATAAAAGTGATAAAAAATTATTTAAAAAATTATGTTTGTTAACTTAAATGAATTATTGCCTCACTTTAAACGAAAAGTGGACAAAAAGTCGGCAATTTTAGAAAAAACTGCAATTTTTGCATTATTCTAAGGCAATTCTTTTACAAGTAACAAAAAAATTGTTTAAACCGTTATTTCTGTTAAATCTAATTGATTGTTGCCTCGTTCTAACCGAAAAGTTGAGAATAATTTTCTCTATTCACGTAATACTGACGATTCTGAATGAAATTTACAAAACAAATGTATGAAAATTCGAAACAATAATTTTCCAATGCATTTTTGGACCGTTATTTCCCGGTTTTCGTGGTCAAAAATAACACTTTTCCGGAGAAGTAGGAGGAGAATGACGAGGAAGAGGAGGAGTTATCCTGTCTTGAACGTTGTATATTGCTTTATGCGGATCCAAACAATCTTACACATGAGCTGCAATTTTGTATAAATAATAACTATTCACTACAAAGCACTAAGTGTCAAACAATTATTAATAAATTGCTTGAAAAACATATGATATATTAGTGAATACTTTTATAAATCTAGGATAAGATTGTATGTAAATTAAAATATTTGTTATAATGAATGTGATCTATTTTTGTAAAACTAGTTTAAGATTTTTTTTGGATAAACATTGATAGTAAGCTAATAAAATTGTGCATTGATTCCCAATTACCTCTCCTATTAGTCAGAAGTTAATATAATTCGTTTCAATAATTTATCAATTATTCTATTTAGTTAAAAGTTATTTTTTAATTGGGTTCAGTTTACTAGGTTATAAACGACCTTAATTAGTGACTTACGATTATGGCAGAAACTTCATACTGTGCATGTGCAAATTATCATGCACTGAGCGGTAAGACTGGATGCGTGCACCACAGGGTTTGTCAGTTACGCATAATTCTCGAGTTTTTGATATATATAATACGTTGAAAACCGTATAAAATACAGTAAGTTACTTTCCAAGATAGCGGACATACATTTATTCTTGCTTTTCTCAATTAGTATGTTTTTATAACTTAAATCCTTTAGGATAGCCATAAAGTCTAAGCGCGCGAAATTCAAATTGATAAAATGTAGGTTGATCAAGCTACAGTAATAGATTGCGCATGCGCAGAGTTCCACGTAGAGGTCAGTGAGTTAGATCCTTGATATCTTCTTCTTTCACTATTTGGGTGGGAAATTTTAGTTTCGCACAGAAACAGAGGAACACATGTGGACGTTGGGGGAATCCCAGCGCGCACTGCGGTGACACACCGTTTTTTTCGGTAAGGTACCGACAGATTGAGCATCAATTCATGGCTGATAAATGCATTATCGATTGTTGATAAACTGATATTAGTACTGGAAGACAGTACTGACAAATTTCAAAGTAACGCCATCTGTTATTGATAGCAATTTACACTCGATTGGTCAGGTAGGCTCCTGAAATAGCGACTGAGGCTCGATCTATGGCTGGGGATGTGCATTACCATCGGCCCCTGTATTACCGACCGATGGTAAAGTAATAATATACAAAATTTCCTACTCCGGGCGTAGACACCAGGAATGGCGTTCAACGTCGGTAAGGTGGGTACCTGATATACCGACTGAGGCTTGAGTCGTGATAGGAATCTACATTTCCAACCGATGGTGAATCTGCATTACCGGCCGATAGTAATTACCTGGTGAAGGTAACTCAGCATGGAACAGTACCTTAAACTTAGCATGGAACAGAATCTTGCTCGGTCGGTAAGTGTTCCAGCAGCCCCATATCTCTACTAGTTACGTTAACAATTTTATGGGAGAGGGGAGTTTGTATGTTAACTGATAATACATTTTAAGAAATTTTGCGAATTTTGCGAAATATCTTTTCCCTTTTTTCAAAAATTCTTTTTTTTTGCCTGTTCGCGAGAAACCCAATGAGAAAATCCAACTATTCTTGGATAAAAGTTAATTTTTTGGGTTGAAACGTCTACCATTGTATTTTTGGTTTGGAATTCATCTCGTGTAGTTAAAAATTCTACTATTTAGTTGAAACTTTAATTATTTTGTTGTAAATGCAACCATTTTTTTCAAGTAATATTTTTTGGTCAAAAATTCAACTACTTGGTTGAAAGTTGAACTACTTAATTCAAAAATCATTTTTTGATTGAAGATTCATCTCACTATTCAACTATTTTCTTCAAAATTCGGTTCATTTTTGTTTGAAAATTAACTTTTCAAATAAAAATTAGGAACTCCATTTTTGATCAAAGACTGATCTATTTTAGTTAAAAATTTATCTATTTGGTTGATAAATCGTCTTTTTTGGCAGAAAATCAATCTTTATGGTCAGAAAACCAACTTTTTAGTTTAAGATTCAACTATTGGGATCAATTCTGAAGTCCTTTATTGAAAATTCTTTTTTTTTTTGAAGATTCATTATTTTAGATAAAAATACATTTATTTGGTTGAAAATTATAAGATTTTGCTGAAAATTAATTTTTTTTTTGAGAGAGAATTAATTTAATACACTGATAATGTAACTATTCCATTTTTGGTCAAAAATTGCTATTTTCAATTGTGAATTGATCTTTTCTCGATGGGAATTCATGTATTTTGTTGAAAATTCGTCTTTTTCGAAATAAAATATTTTTTATTAGAAGTTCAGCTGTTTTGCAGAAAATTCTTCTTTTTAGCTTGAAAATTCCAAAATTTGGTAGAAAATGAACTTTTTATTGAAAATTCACATTTTTTACTTAAATTTCAAACATTTTAGTAAAAAATTAAACTATTAATTTGAAAAAGTAATTATTTTCTTGAAATCCTTTTTTTTGTGTTAAAAATATTTGTTTTATTTTGTTTAAAAATATTTTTTTTTATCTGCAAATTTACGAAGTGTGTCTACGCAGGGTAGAAAAATAATCTTGTTTGTTGAAAATTCATCATTTTGGTTGAGGATTCATCTATTTTTTTAAATTCGGCCTTTTTCATTCAATTCAACTCGTTGAAAATTCGTTTTTTTGTTGTTATTGAAAATTATTTTTCTTAACTGAAATTTTAACGATTCCATTTTTGTTTGAAAATTTATCTTTCTTATTTTAGTTGAAAATTCAACGATTTCGTTGAAAATTCATCTTTCTTGATTGAAAATTAAGTTTCTTGTTGAAAATTCAACTTTTCCGGTTTGAAAGTCAACTGTTTGATAAAACTTTCGCCCTTATATCTTGAATTTGTTAAGCTTTTGTTCAGAATTCGTCTACTTGTTTGAGGATTCAACATCTTTGCAACTATTTATTCATTTCATTTTTTATACTCCTTTTTTCGTTGAATTCAGCTGGATGATAATTTTTTTTTGTGCTTAAAATTAAACGTTTAAACTAAAAATTTAACTATCCCATCTTTGGTTGAAAATTCAATTATTTGTTTGAAAATTTATGCATTTTGTTCAAAATTTGTATTTTTCGGGAGAAAATCAATTTTTTTGTGTTAAAAATGCAACTGTTTGGTTTAAAAAATTATCCGCTTTTGCTAATGGTTCAATTATTTTGTTGAAAATTTAATTTGCTTGGTTAAATTCATCCGTTTTTTATTTAAAATTAAAATATTTTTTGTTGAAATATCAAATATAACATTTTTCGTTGAAAACTTGTCTTTTTGATAGAAAATTAATCAGCTTGGTTGAAAATTCAGCTATTTGGTTGAGAATTTATGTATTTCGTGGAGAATTTATCTTTTTGGTAGAAAATTAATCTCCTGTGTTGAAAATTTATGTTTCTGGTTGAAATTTTTAACCATTTTGTTGTAAATGCAACTATTTTCTGAAAGCTCATCTTTCAACTATTCTGATTCAACTATTTTGTTAGAAATTCGTCCTTTTTGGCTCGATTCAACTCTTTTTGATTTAGAATGAAAATATTTTCTTTCATAAAAAACAGTCAGAGTTTACCAACCCGCCTCCCCCCTCGATAAATTGTCTAACGTTATTTTTTTGTGACCCCTAAATAAATTCACGAACAAAATTTTGTCTGCAAAATTAGTGAAGAAGTTAAAAAATATAATTCAAACAATAGTAAAGAAATAGTGGCCATCAGCGGACAATGGTAAAAAAAATAGTTTCTTCAGTGTCATTTTTTTCGAAATAGTATCAAAATTGTATGATCGCTCAAAAAAAGCGCCAAATAGTGTCAATAGTGTCGTGAGTGCGATGCCTGAAATTTAAATGTATTTGAGAGACCATCTATGTCATAATTGATAAAACGATTGTGATAATTATAAATCGAACATTATATATTCTGAATTATTGAAGAGAACTTTCATTGGCAATTTTCATGACAAAAGTTCGATACTGCGGATAAATTGAGTTCCCACTGAAATCGTGCGCGGATTTATGAGAGCTTTTGGTCTCATGAATCTTTTCACGTGGAAAATCGGAAACAGTTTTTCTAATGGATATTCGAGCACGTAAAATCTTTAGAAATTGAAATGGAATGCATAAGAACTTAAGGACTGTAATTTCGATGATCCAGTATTCAAGTGGACAACTCGGGACTCGACATTCAGAGAAAATATTTGGTCTTGAAATATGGGGCATTGTAATATCTCTGATGCAAAAGTTTTAGGTCAAAAGTTCGATGTTCTACTGATGCAAACTCGTTGATTTGATTACATTAAATATGTGTCACGTCGACACATATTGCATATGTGTCGTACCAAATCAGCAGTCGATTTTGTCCCAAATGCAATAATAGATGCAGATTATTAACCATTGGTGGTTCTGATTTTAATGTTGATTTAATATGCGTAATTTTTGTGTACATGACAATTCAAATTTTATTAAATAATGAATTCAACAGAAATCCATAAACGACAAAGTTTAAATTTTAAACCTTCAAAATTTATATCTCTATTTGTATATTATTTTCATTTTTAGAACCCCAAACGTGGAAAATATAAATGTTTCCTCTTTTCCCCTGTTATCAAGAAACTTCCTCTTTTTCTCGTTTTTTCGCTTAAATGCGAACTTAATTGATGGGACCCAATAAAAATTCAAAATATTTTTAATTGAAAAGTAAAAATTCTACTATTTGGCCAAAGATGAAACTTACTATTTTCTTGAATATTACTTTTTTTTAAATTTAAACTCAATTTTTTAAACTGAAAATGTAACCATTACATTATTGGTATGAAAATTGATAATTTTCAGTTGAACATTCAACTATTAAAATTTTAATTGAAAATTCATCTTTCATGGTTGAAAATGCAAATATTTTGATGAAAATTCAACTACTTTGTTGAACATTCATTTTATTGTTTGAAGATTTAAATATTTCTTTGAAAAATCATTATTTTTGGTGGAAAACTACTATTGCTAAATACTCAACTATTTTATTATTAGTTGAAAATTGATCGTTTTCAGTTGCAAATTCAACAATTTAGTTAAAAACTTATATATTTTGATGTTAACTGTTTGGTTGAAAGTTGAACTACTTTGTTAAAAATTCATTTTATTAACTGAAGATTCAGCTCTATGGTTGAAATTTTTTTCTGTACATTTGTCTTTTTTTATAAAAAATTAATCTATTTCATTGAAATTAAACCGCTAGTTTAAAATTAAACTATTTGCTTGAAAATTAATTTTTTGTTTGAAAACTCATCTGTTCGGGTTGAAAACTGAACTGTTTTATAAATAATTCGTCATTTTCATATGCTTTTAACGCAACAAATAATATTATAGTTGATATTTCAACAACAAAAAAACTAATTTTCAACAAAATAGTTGACTTTTCGACCAAATAGTTGAATTTTTAACACATAACAATGAATTCTCAAAAAAATGTAACAGTTGATATGTTAACTAAAAAAGACAAACTTTCAACCAAAAATGGAAAGGTTAAATTGTCAGTAAAAGAATTTAATGAAACAAAGAAAAAGGAATTTAGAACAAAATAGTCAGATTCTCAACCAAAGAGATGACTTTTCAATTAAGGTAAAGAATTTTCCAACCAAAAAGACGAATTTTCAATGTTAAAATGTTAAGCCAATTTTTAACACAAAAGTTAATTTTCAACCAAACAGTTGCATTTTCAACAAAAAGAAAAGAAAATTTCAAACTCACAAAGATCAATTTTCAACCAAAAATGTAAAAGTTACATTTTCAGTTAAAAAACTTAATTTTAAGCAAAAAAGAACAAATCTTCAACATAATAGGTAAATTTTCAACAATAGAGATTAGCCTTTATCCAAAAAATAATGTTTAACAAAGTAGTTTAACTCTTACTCCAGTAGTTTAATTTACAATTGAAATGATGAATCTTTAAATGGAATAGTTGAATTTTCAGTAAAATAAACTGATTTTCAAATTAAAAAAAAAACGAATTTTCAACGAAAGAAAATAATTTTTAAACAAAATTATGAATATTTAACAACAACAAATTTTTTTTAATCCAGTTTAGTTTCAATAAATTTTTAACATAATTGATGAATTTCCAAGCAAATAATAAATATCGCTCCTGATGGCAAGGTAAGAAATTGGGTGAAAAAAGGGTTTTAAAAGTTTGTTTTTTTAGAATATGAAGATTTAAGATTTTAGGTTAGAATTGGATAGGTATTTTGTTGATGGAAAAAAACCTCAAATAGTATTATTTAAAGGCTTTATCTTTGAAAAAATATGCATTTTATTATTTTACTGTATTTAAAACCTTTAGGGAAGAGGAACACGGTCCGGAAAAGGATACCAAGCAGAAAAAAGAAATAAAAATTTGTACGAAGACAATCTTCTATTACAATTTTTGTGTAAAAAATGTATTAATAAACAGTAATGAGTCTTGTTGACTTATATGATCAAAGAGAACCTTAATTTCTAGCTCTTTTTCTATTCATTGCAATATTTAAACAAAACAAATAGCCATAACGGGTTAATTATATTAATGTTAGAGTAACCTATTAAGAAGTAATTAGTCGTTCAAATCTCTCCCTCTCATACTTTCCCACCCCTGCTTCCCCTATATTCCCCTACTTTACCACCCCTCACTTCACGCTTTGCTTCGCCTCCATTCTCTAACTTCTTCCTCCTCTACTTCCCCCTTTCCTTACTTCCCCAAATTACACTTTCCTCCTCCTACTCACCTGCACTACCCTACTAGCCCTTCCCTCACTTCCTACACTATCCTCCCTCCCTTACAATCTTCCCCCCTACTACACCTCCCATAATGTTCACTCATTACTTTCCCCTTATTTCTCCCACCCCAATCTTCCCTATTTCCCATTCCCTCATTTCCCTCACCTCACTTCCCCCCACTTCCACTACTCTCTACTCACTTCCCCGACTCCTTCACCCTAAATTTACCTCACTTCTACTACTTCCCTCCGATCACTTTCCCACCCACCATTTTCCTTTCCCTTATTTCCCCTCACTTCCACTACTCCCTTCTCCATACTTCCCTCATTCCCCATACTGCCCTTCCCTTCACTTACCCTCCTAAAATTCTACAAGTCTTACTTCCCCTCCATCCCCCAACTTCTTCCTCCTCTACTTTCCCCTCTCCTTACTTCCCCAAAATACACTTTCCTCATCCTACTCACCTGCACTACCCTACAAGCTCTTCCCTCACTTCCTTCACTATCCTCCCTCCCTTACAATCTTTTCCCCTACTTTCCCTCCCATAATGTCCACTCATTACTTTTCCATTATTTCCCTCACCCTGATCTTCCCTATTTCCCATCCCTTCATTTCCCTCACCTTACTTCCCCAAACTTCCACTACTTCTCTCTACTCACTTCCCCGACTCCTTCACCCTAATTTTACCTCACTTCTACTACTTCTCTCCGATCACTTTCTCACCCACCATTTTCCTTTCCCTTGTTTCCCCTCACTTCCACTACTCCCCTCTCCATACATCCCTCATTCCCCCTACTTCCCTTCCCTTCACTTACCCTCACCTTCCCTCCCCAAATTCTACAAGTCTTACTTCCGCTCCATTCCCCAATTTCTTCCTTCTCTACTTCCCTCTCTCCTCACTTCCCCAAATTACACTTTCCTCCTCCTACTCACCTGCACTAACCTACAAGCCCTTCCCTCACTTCCTTCACTATCCTCCCACCCTTAGAATCTTTTCCCCTACTTCCCCTCCCATTATGTCCGCTCATTACTTTCCCATTATTTCTCCCACCCTGATCTTCCCTATTTCCCATCCCCTCATTTACCTCACCTTACTTCCCCAAACTTCCACTACTCCTCTCTACTCACTTCCCCGACTCCTCCTCCCTAATTTTACCTCACTTCTACTACTTCCCTCCGATCACTTCCCCATCCACCATTTTCCTTTCCCTAATTTCCCCTCGCTTTCACTACTCCCCTCTCCACACTTCCCTCATTCTCCCTGCTTCCCATCCCTTCACTTACCGTCACTTACTCTCCCCAAATTCTATAAGTCTTACTTCCCCTCCATTCCCCAACTTCTTCTTCCTCTGCTTCCCCCTTTCCTTACTTCCCCAAATTACACTTTCCTCCTCCTACTCACCTGCACTACCCTACAAGCCCTTCCCTCACTTCCTTCACTATCCTCCCTCCCTTACAATCTTTTCCCCTACTTCCCCTCCCATAATGTCCATTCATTACTTTCCCATTATTTCTCCCATCCTGATCTTCCCTATTTCCCATCCCCTCATTTCCCTCACCTCACTTCCCCACACTTCCACTTCTCATCTCTACTACACTACTCTTCCCCGACTCAGCCTCCCTAATTTTACCTCACTTCTACTACTTCCCTCCGATCACTTTCCCACCCACCATTTTCCTTTCCCTAAGTTCCCCTCGCTTCCACTACTCCCCTCGCCGCACTTCCCTCATTCCCCCTACTTCCCACCCCTTCACTTACCATCACTTACCCTCCCCGACTTCTCCTAGTCTTACTTCCCCTCACTTCCCTTCCCTTCATTTCCCCTTCCCAAAATCTCCCACTCTCATTTTCCCTAACTTCCACTATTCCGCTCCATACACTTCCCCAAACCTCCCCCACTTTCTCGCCCATGATTTCCCCTCGCTTCTCCGCCTGGAAAAAAGGACGGCTTCCGGATGAACACCCAACTCAAATAAGAAGAGTTTCTGCCCGGGGCTATGAAACCCTAAAAAGAAGAAGAAGAAGCTGGAAACAAGTATAAAGTCAGTTATCTAGTTTTTATTTGCCAATCTTTTTATTACAATGTTAAAAATGAAATTTCAATCAAATCCTTTTAATACAACGAGTATTTGATTTTTTAGGAATTTTGTATGCAAAAACCCTACTTTCGGTAAAAATGTTGGTTATCTAGTTCTGTAGTGCAACCCTTAATTTATAATCTATTATACCATTAGGCCAAATCTAATTATCCTAAAACAGTTTCACTCGAGTTCTGGAAGTTCCACTACGGGATTTGAAGTTATGTGTGAAATAAATCGAGAACTTGAAAGTGTCCATAAAGTTTGTAGCCCTTAAAATCAGAGTGGCAATCGTTTCCAGTTTACAGGACTGGGACTGGTCGTGACTGCTCATTGCCAGTGAGAGTGGAAGAGACAGAAAATGTTCAGTAGTAACGGCGGGTTATGGACGGACATGGCGCCGGAGAGTCGACCCAGACACCCTACGGGTCGTTTAGCGGGAATCTTCTATTCGGCGTGAAGCCAAAAGCAAGAGTAGAGGCATCATTTTCTTTCTTCTTTCTTCACTTTTATACTTGAAAGAGCAGTCATGCCACATTGTTTTCGGAATCGAAAAAGTGAGCAACGAACACATCCTGCCGGCAGAATTGATCCGCGCTTTCATTTTCGTATCTTTGAAAGAGGGTGACCGAATTCAGAGAGTAAATCTGGGACATTTGAATATGTATGGAAAAGGGATGAGGTTAAAATGCGCTGATACTTGGGACACAGTTATTTGTTTATTTAAAAAAAAATGTTATTCATGAGTAAAGATTGGACTGAACTTTTCAGATGTAAAAATAATTTGTTCGTAATTGTGTAATTTAAATATAATCTTTGGTAAATTTAGTTCCACCAACATCTGGTTAAAAAATTACATATGATTAAATATAGACATATATAGGAGAAGTGAGGGGAAATGAGAGCAGGAGAATTTGGTTAGAGGAAATAAGGATAAATAAAGGAAGGGAAGTATGGGGAGCGAGGGGAAATGAGGGGTGGGGATTAGTCGAAGTAGGGAAAATGAGGGGAGGGAAATGAGTGGAGGGAAATGAGCGGAGGGAAATGAGGGGAAATGGTGGGTCGGAAAGTGAGAGGAACATTTATTATTAAACATTTTTTCTATCATATTTTTTCGGGTTCAAAATTCAACTATTTTCGAACAAAATTCAAATATTGGCTTGCAAATTAACTTTTCTGTTGAAAATTTATAAGTTTGGTTCAAAAGCTATTACATTTCTCGTTGAGAATTCAACTTTTTTGCAGAAAATTCATATTTTGGGATTGAGAATTAAACAATTTGGTTATATTTTTTTTTCTTTCTTGACTGAAATATTTTTTTTGTTAAAAATTAAAATATTTTGATGAAAATTCATCTCTGTTAGTGGAAAATTCTCTTTTTTTTTCTAATTCGACTGTTCTTAATTTCACATCCGAATCTTTTTTGGTTAAAATATTAACTATTACATTTTTTTGTTAAAAATTCATCTTTATAGGTTAAAAATTCAACTACTCGGCTAAGAGTTGAACCACTTGGTTAACAATTCATTTTTTTTTGGTTGAAGATTCATCATTTTATTTGAAAAATCAACTATTTTTTGAAAAGTTTTTTTCTTGAATTTTACTGTTCTTGACTTAGAATCAAAATATTTTTTGGTTGATATATCAACTATTACTTTTTTCATTGAGAATGCATCTTTATTCATTGAAAATTCAACTAGTTGATTAAAATTCAAACAACCTAGTTACAAATTCATTTTTCGAGTGAGTATTCATAAATTTAGTTGAAAATTCATCTTTTTGGTTAAAAATTCAAATTTGTTGGTAAAAAATTCAACAATTTGGTCGAATTTTTTTCTTTCTTAACTAAAATAGCCTTTGTGGTTAAAAATTCAACTATGTTGTTGAAAATCCGTCTTTTCAGTCTAAAAATGCATCTCTTTTAACAGAAATTTGATCTTTTTTTGGTTAAAAATACAACTGTTTGGTTGCCAATTCGTCTTTTTGGATAAACTCAACTGTTCTTAATTTTAAATTGAAATCTTTTTTCATTAATATGTTAACTATTACATTTTTTCGTTGAGAATTTATCTTTTTTGACTGAAAATTGAACTACTTGGCTAAAGTTTAAATGAAAAGGATTCATTATTTTAGTTGAAAATTACACTTTTTTTGTAGAAAATGTACCTATTTTGTTGAAATTCATCTTTTGGGGTTGAAAATTAACTTTTTTGTTGAAAATTCGACTATTTTATATAAAATTCAATTTCGGGTTTGATAATTCTACAATTTGGTTGAAAAATGTATTATTCTATTGAAAACCGACTTTTTTATGAATTGTACTGTTTTTGATTCAGAATTAAAATCCGTTTTGATTGAAATATAAACGATTACATTTTTTGTTAAGAATTCGTATTTTTTAGTTAAAAATTCATCTATTTGTTTAAAAATGGAACAATATAGATTAGATGATGTTATTTGATGTCGACCAGATGATAACATTAATTAGAAGATGTTATTATTTGTTGGTATACTGAACAATATAGTTAAAAATTCAATTTTTTTATTGAGGATTCATAATTTTATTTGAAAATTTTGTCAAAATTTTTGTTGAAAATTCGTTTTTTTTGGCAGAAAATTAATCTCTGGTTGATAATTCGACTGTTTGGTTAAAAATCTATCTACTTAGTTGAAATAGGTATATTTTCATTTGAAATATCAGAAATGTTGAAGAATTTCGATTTGAATTTAATATTAGTACCTACGTTAATTTTATTTAAAAGAAACAATTTTCCCTCACGATGAGCTTCGACTAACTTTAACCTAAAAAAGATATAACGAGAAGTTTTCTAATTAACGCCTTGTTTTCCAATTTATTGAATTTCTGTTTAAGATTCTTAAAAAATGAATCGAGACCACGTAAAGAGAGGGAAAAGAGGAAAATTAACATTCTTGATTTTGGATGCTTAAGGGGGAAAAAGGTAAACACCCGCTATTTTATAGACGATGGCGATTATTATCTACAAAAATATACTGCGTGTTTTAATAACATGTATAACTCTAATGGTAAAGATTATCATCAGTGATTCTATTACATGATAACTGTTTCAATCTATACAATCTGGTCGTTTTTCAACCAAATATTGGATTAAAAACAATTCAATTGACTTTTATTTGGTTCTAAATTTTTTAAATTGCAAAAACGACCTGATCATATTTTTCATTTAAAATATTTTAGATTCGTAGAGAATTCTGAATAATTTGAAAGGATTTCAACAGATTTCAAGAGATTTAAGGGCATTCGAAAGGACTTCAAAGTATTTAAAAGAATTACAATATTTTTATAGACTTCAAAAGATTTTAAGAGTTTGAAGGTATTATCTAGTGAATTTAAGTAATTGAGAACGATTTCTGCCGGTGACAAATGATTTTAAGGTATTTTAAGAGATTTTAAGAAATTTAGAAATACTTTAAAAGGAGTTACAGGATTCCAATTCAAGAGACAAAAATATTTTCACGAATTTCGAAGGTTGTCAGGGGATTTTAATGTGATTTCATAAATTTCAAGAAATCTCGTAATATTTTGAAATATTTTACGGAATTTCAAGTATTTTAATCAACTTTTAAGGATTTTAAGGGATTTCCACGGGTTTCGAAGGAATATAAGGAATTCTTATGAATTTTTTAAGCGATTTCAGGATTTTAAAAAGATTTCACGGAATCTCAAAGATTTTCAATGGATTTCCATGAAGGTTAATCGTTTTAAATGGATTTCAAGAGACTATGTACTATATCCATGGAATTCAAAGGATTTCAAAGAATCTTTTACATGATAAAAATAATAAAACAAATAATGACCTGATGTGCATGGATGAAAAATAAAAAATCAACACAATTCGGTTGAAGACTTTTGTTTGGCAAGGGGTTTTCGTAGTCAAGTAACTTTTATTTTTCTACCATTTTTCATGTTTTCGAGAAGAATTGAAAAAAAAATCCTGACCAAAACACAGGTGAAAATTGACTACTGAAATTTTGAAATTTTTTTCTGAATTTTTGCCATTAGTCCTAACACTAATTATGATAAGAAATAGTGGCAAGTGTGATCAAGAAGGGTAGTGTAATGTTAAATTCTTCAATATTGATGCACTGAATGAAAAGGCAAATAATTTTTCATTCACTTGTTGCTACGAATAACAAAATTGCTTCAAATAAGACCATTTTATAACTTTTTCCATGCTTCAGCAATATTTTTAGAATTATTTGATCGAGTTCTCCGAGGCTAGGGATATGCTTCATTACTTACCATATATTTAAAAAAATTCAAAATCCGTTTTTAATTTGAAAAATCCTATAACACAAGGATAACAGACAATCAGTCACATCATTTATGAAAATTGCAAATATTATTACTTTAAGCCCGATTATCAGAAAAATGCATTTTTTACGGAAAGATAACAATTTTTTTTTTATTTATTGAATTTGTTTATATCTAGAATATAGTTATCAATGCACGAAAAATATTCATAGTTGACTATACATCCGTTGACACATTTTAAATTAGATGTGTTGAATATTGTCTTTGTTTAATTAAATTTGTCTGTAACAGTAGCAATTTTTAATTCGTGATAAAGTGATCTTGTTTTTAACAAACACTATATTATTCGAACGAGTCATGTGCTACAAATTATAATTTTTAAAAAATACGAAATTTGTTTCGTTTAGCTTATTATAAAATTGTTAATAGCAACAATAATTATTAACTTTTATTGTTTATTATATTTCCATTTACTCATATCATTATTAATTTAAAAGATGTCTAAAAGCTCAAGGATCCATTGTCTTTTGTTTAAAAGTATGAGAACATTAGCTTTATTACTAACAAAATTTTCTAACATTTTTCCAAGAATTATTTGAAATCTAGCCCACTGGCATATCAATGCTGATTTAAACCAATATACTATAAAACATAGGGTTGATCGGAAATTCAGGACATTATCCCATTTCTCACCTCCTTCAACCTCTAATTTCTCCCAGCCCTAATACAACTTCATGAATTTTCAACTAAAATAACAAGATTTTCAACTCAAAATGGAGAAGTTATATTAACATTTAAAAAATTGAGTCTTAGCCATAAAAAATTAATTTTCAACAAAATAGTTCAATTTTCCACCAAAGAAGTGGATTTTCCACCAAAAAGATGAAATTTTAACCAAGAAGATTAATATTCGACCACAAAAGACGAATTTTCAACAGAATAATTAATTTTTCAACCGGCAATATTAATTTTTAACTACAATGATGAATCATCAATAAAAAAAAAAGAATTTTGAATCAAAAAGTTTAATTTTCAAATAAAAAGGTGAATCTTCTATCATAAAGATTACTTTTCTACTAAAAACGACCAATTTTTTCTACAAAATATAAGAATGTTTAACTGAAAAAGCTAAATTTTAAATCTTAAAAGGAATAATTATATTCAAAGTCAAAAAATTAATTTCTAACCATACAAAATTAATTTTAAACAAAATAGTTCAATTTTTAACCAAAGAAGTGAATTATCAACCAAAAAGATGAATTCATCACAAAGAAGATTAATATTCTACCACAAAAGACGAATTTTCAACAAAATTGTTAATTTCTTAACCAAAGAAATGAATTTGCAACTAAAATGAAGAAGCTTTAACCAAACAATGTCTTTTCAATCTAGAAGATAAATTTTCTACCAAAAAGATTAATTTTCTACCAAAAAAGACGGATTTTCAACAAAAAACATTAATTTTCAACCAAAAAGATGAATTTTCAACCCAAAATGGAAAAGTTATATTTGCAGCTAAAAAATTAACATTAAATAATCAATTTTCAGCAAAGTGGTTAAATTTTTAATCCAAGAAATTAATTTTTATCAAAATACATGAATTTTCAACTGACAAAGATAAAGTTTTAACCAAAAAAAATGAATAGTTGAATTATTAGTTGAAAAATTAATTTTCAGTTCAAAAAGACGAATTTTCTACAAAACATTTGAATTTTCAAGCAGAAAGATAATATTTAACCAAACAATGGCTTTTCAACCGAGAAGATAAATTTTCTACCAAAAGATTAAATTTCTACCAAAAAAGACGGATTTTCAACAAAAAACATGAATTTTCAACTGAAAAGATTAATTTTCAACCCAAAATGAAAAATTTATATTTTCAGCTAAAAAATTAACATTAAACAATCAATTTTCAGCAAAATAGTTAAATTTTTAATCCAAGAAATTAATTTTTAACAAAATACATGAATTTTCAACTAACAAAAATAAATTATTAACAAAAAAAATGAATAGTTAAATTTTTAGTTGAAAAATGAATTTTTAGTTCAAAAAGACGAATTTTTTACAAAACATTTGAATTTTCAAGCAAAAAGTTAATATTTTACCAAACAGACGAATTTTCAAGAATTTGAATTGTTGAATTTTGAAGAAAATAATAAAATTATATGTTCATTCTCTGAGTTTATAAATTATACAAATAACTTTTTCGTGGTCAACGTTTTTGTTTAAATAATTGAGTATCATTTGTACAATATGTTAATTACTCAAAATACTTTTCAAAACTTCAAATTGGCTTAGGAAATTCGATGTTTTCCTTTCTTTTAAATATTAGTAAAATTGCACACATGTAAAGTTTTTGAAATTTAATTGAAAAGTCGGAATGAGACTACGCCCTCAGAAATTATTAACAAAATTTGCTCCGCAAGATAAAAATCGCGAATTTTCGTTTTCGGGCATGAAAAATCAGGACATATGTAGGCCAAAAAAATCGGAAAATCAGGACAGGGATAAAAATCAGGACATCTCCTGGCAAATAAAGACGTCTGGTCACTAGTGTGGTCCAAAAATTCGACTTTCGATTTTTGGTGATCGATCTCCCCCCCCCCCAATTTGTTCGTCTTCCGGAAAAAGAAATTCCCTTTTTTTCAAATCGGTGAACATTTTTTCATGCCTCCGGGCTTTTGAAATTAATATGGAGGTTCAAATGGGAAAAGCTCCTTTTTCGGGTATGAATAATTTAAAAAAAAAAATGAAAATTGCTTAACTGATTGTAAACTGTCCTTCACAGAAAATATCACTTTTAAGAATCATTAGCTGCGTTATCGATTCCAGAAAGTACTATAGTAACTTTACAAGATTTACAGGAGAAAAAATTGTTTGAATAATTGCCAAATATCGTTAAAAAAATATAACTCTCAGCATTTTTTAATTGCGTCCTTCATTCTAGAAAATAATAAAGTTCTACGATTTGCCGAGGAAAAATTGTTCAAACAAATGAAAACTGTTCAAATAATTACCAAATATTTTAGAGAAAATATATTCATATTAAAATTCGTCAACTGTATAATTTATCCCAAAAAATTATAATTTTTTAGGATTTACAGGCAAAAAATTATTTAAATAAACAATAATTGTTTTAAAAATTAAAAATTAGTTACAAAATGATTGGAACCTGGTGACTTATTGAATAAAAGTAATTAATTTTGAGAAGATAAAGAAATACAGTGTTTATCATGAATTTTACATAAAACTGCTATTTTGCATTTTTTGGGGCATTTTCCGGGTACCGTACAAGGGGGTTTTGGGTGTCAGAACTAAAGTTTATTAAGTGGAAATTATTTCTCGAACATTTTAAAGAGGTTACTAAACTTTAATTGCCAAGATGTTAATAGCAAGTACTTCTTTTTTCAATTTTTCCAAAAAACGATCTTTTTTCATTTAAAACCCCATGTTAGTTTCAAAATCCCGGGGGCACGGGTTAATGTTGAATTAATGATTTTTTAATGTATTACAAAAAATGAAAAAGAAGGAAGTTTTTACTTTTGAGATGCACAGTTTTCTTGTAAATACATGGAATGATTAAAAAATACCAAAAAACATGAAGAAACTATCCAAAAAAGATGTTCATTAGCAAAGTAAATATCTAAAAATGTATTGAATTTGTTATAAAGAAAGGAGTGAATGAAAAAGGTTTGGTGGGGATTGGCAGCGACTCGTCATTTGATTCGCACTAAATTTTTACCATTTATGGAAAAAGAGTTTTTTAGTTGAACTAATTAAAGTTAATAAATAATTAAATATTTCATTAATAATGATCCATATCAGGTATTTAATGCTGGAATAAATAATTTTTTCTTCGGAATCGATCATATATTACTTGTCAATGAAACGTAAGTATCATATTTGGTAATCGAATAAAAATTGATAATGATGTAAACAATTTTAATTTAAAAATTTACTATTTAGATATTTGTTTACGTGCAAACATATTTCTTTCGACACAATCAACTCTAAGTAATTAACATCAAGGACATTTGAATGAAAGCAAACATTTTTCATTTCTAAGAACACTTGTTCAAACTAATTTTTATGTTATGTATTCATAAATAAAATTCCGCTTTTTCTCCGGAATTAAACAGCCAATTATCTAGCAATGACTTCTTGCTGCGAATCGATAACATTGGATAATTATTTAATCAAACTTAATTAACAAATGCATTGTTTGACTATTTTCAGAATTTAAACTTGTTCTTTCAATATAATGAACATTCCTTACGTGACTAAACTTTAATTAACAAAAAGTTAATAACAAGTACTTTTTTCTATTTTTCAAAAAACGAGCCTTTTCTATTTAAAACCCCATGTTAATTTCAAAAGCCCGGGGGCACCGGTTAATGTTGGTAATTGGGGGGGATCGATAACCAAAAATCGAAAAACGAATTTATACAAATATAAATTTAGACCACCCTACTGATCACCCTATTATTTAATCATTATTATTATTCATTTATCAACCTATTATTTTACCCTCTATAAGAACTAAAAGGAAAGAGTTAAGAGACTTGAAGACGAAGAGAATTAAAGAGACTAAGAGAGCAGAAACTGGAGAAAGGGAAATTGGCAAAACGTAGGAAGTGGGTAGGTTTAGTACGTTCCTTGGCCTTTCTCTGAGCCCCAGAAAAAGGTCAGTGCTGCACTGGCAGGGTCTTAACCAGGTCAAGTGTTCAAGAAAAAGGGGCAAACTATGACATTACTGGCGTCTGAAGAAGCGGAAGTTGAGGACACATGAATGCCCGCTCATTACAGATGCGGTGCGCCTCCAACTTTGACAATCAAATCCACCGAGGCTCTTACCAACTCTGACTCTACATTATCTTCGCTCACGTACGTTCACCTAGAGCCTACTCGATCGGTACCGCACGGCCACGACATTGTCGATAACGCGAGGAGCGGACGCGCGCGCGCCACGTTATCGGCTCCAGATATCCGACGCCTATCACCCGGTGAATAATGTTCGTGATAACGAAGACAGTTAGATAATTTTTACCACTTCCCGAGGCGAATGACAAAAAACAGACAATGGAATTACAACTGTCCTTGACTTACAATTAGCTTGTAGCTAGAAAAACGACACAGAATGGCGTGAATTTTTTCTGGCAATATTAGGTTTTCAAGTAGTCCAAAAATGCATTAGATTTTTTTTAATTTTCATGCATATCGCTCTGAAATTTGTTGGAGTCCATAAAAAAATAAACGCCGTAAAAAATGATATTAGAGGTTCCGCAAGCCCATGAAGTTTAACAAGTATTTTCCATAATAAAAAAGACGTTTTTGTAAATCTTATTCAGAATCGTCAGTATTAGGTGAATCGAGTTGAAACTCAACATTTCTCTTTACAATTAGCCATAGAATACGAATCAAAACTTATTTTTTTAAATATTACCCACAGAAGTCTGTTTATAGGGTACCAAAAAAGCCAATATGTAAAAAATTGAGTTTTGCGAGTTTTTGGCATTAATTATGATTTTTTTTCAGTTTTTTTAATATAAATGGGTCACAACACATACATTACTACCTTCTACTGATAATTATATGTGTATATACATTTTGTAAAAAATTGTTTTTCGCAATTTTCTCTTAGAATAGAGTTAGAAAATCGCGATTTTTATGTAATTTGTTGAAAATTCGTCTCTTTTGGTTTATGATTTCATCAATGTAATTGGAATCTTTTTTTCTTGTGTATCAATTTTTTATTTGAAAATGAAACTTTTGTTTGAAAATTTGTTTGAAAATCGCTTAAAAATTTATCTCTTTCTATAGAAATTCCACTTTCTGGTTGCAAATTTTTGTATTTTCATAAAAATTCACCTTTTTTGGTAGAAAATCTATTTTTTGGCTAAAAATTGATCTCTTTTAGTTGAGGATTCAAGTATTTTGTTGAAAATTTATTTTTGTTCATTAAAATCAGCTGTTTTTTTATTAAAATCTTTTTTTCTGTTGAAATGTCAACTATTATATCTTTCATTGAACATTCATATTCTTAAATTAAAAATTCAACTCCTTGGTTGAAAGTTGAACTACTTTTTCAAAAGTTCAATTTTTGGGTTGAAAGTTCATAATTTTAGTTGAAAATTTGGTATTTGATTCTAAAAAATTAATTTCCCTCACTGAAAATTAACTTTTTTGTTGAATATTCATAATATCTAGTTGAAACTTAATCTCTTTTGTAGAAAATTCATCTTTTTGGCTTGAGAATTTAACAATTTGGTAGAAAATTCAACTCTGTGGTATACAGTTAAACTGTTTTGTAGAACATGGTTTTTTGTATTGAAAATTACCACTCTTAAATGGAAATTTGACTACTTTATTTTTGGTTAAAAACTGATTTTTCAATTTAAAAAAATTAACTGACTAGTTAAACATTTTCAGAAACGAAAAAATATGTATATCATTTAAAAATTAATCAAATAAAAATTGAACTAACATCTTATCCATTGTTCAAACTATTAAGTTTAAATTTATATAATTTGTTGAAAATTTGTCCTTTTGGTCGAAAATTAATCTTCTTGGTTAATAATTCAACTCTTTGGTTCAAAATTTATGTATTTCCTTGATAATTTATCGTTTTTTGTAGAAAATTAATCTTCTGTGTTGAAAATTCATCTTTCTCGTTAAAAATTTAGGTATTTAATTGAAAGTTAAACTCTTTGGTTTGATTCAACTGTTTTTCACTTAAAATAAAAATCTTTTCTTGGTTGCAATATGAACTATTATATTTTTCTTGAGAATTGATGTATTTTGTTCAAAATTCGTCTTTTTCGGTAGAAAATTAATCTTTACTGTTGAAAATTCATGATTTTGGTTGAAAATTTAACTACTTTGTAAAAAATTAATCTACTTTGTAGGAAATTCAAAAATTTGATCTGGAAGTCATTTTATTTAAATTCAGCTGTTTTGTTATAAATTCGTTTCTTTTTTGCAGAAAATTAATCTTCGTGGTTGAAAATTCGTCTTTTTGGTTGGAAATAAATCTGTCTTTGCTAGCTGAATCTAACTCTTTCAATTTTAAATTCAAATATTTTGTTGTTGAAATGTGGGCTATTACATTTGTTGTTGAAAATTCATATTTTTAGGTTGAAAATTCCACTCCTTGTTTAAAAGTTGAACTACTTTCTTAAATGTTCATTTTTTAGTTGAAAATTTATCATTTTAGTTGAAAAATCATTTTTCTTTAGTTTAAAAGTATTTTTTATAACGGAAATTTAATTCTCCTCTATACAAATTTAACTACTCCATTTTTTGTTTAAAATTTGTTGTTTATTATTATAGAATTATTATTTAGACTAACATCACATCAATTTTTCAAACTATTTAGTTGTAAATCTATTTTGAAAAATTATTTGTAAACTTTTTACTAAAAATTGAACTATTCTGTTTTAAGTAAAACTGAACAATTCCAATTTTTGTGGAAATCTTCTTGGTTGAAAATTAATCTGTTTGATTGAAAACTTAACTGTTTCTTTGAAAATTTATTTTATTTGGTTGAAAATTTATTTTTACTTAAAATTTACCTATTCTATTTTCGGTTAGAAATTAATTTCTTTCATTGAAAATTGTACTATTGTGTTGAAAATTCGTCTTTTTATTGTTAAGAATTTATCTTTTTAGTTTAAAAGTAGATTTTTTGTTGTTGTAGAAAATTGAAAAATTTGGTGAAGATTTAAAATATTTTATTAAAAATTCACGATTTTGCTTAAAAATACGACTATTTAGTTGAAAATTAATCTAAGTTTGAGAAAATTTAAGAATTTGGTGAAAGTAATTTTCTGGTTGAAAGTTCAAGTATTATGTTAAAAATTCCTCTTTTTGCGTGAAAATTTTACTATTTGGTTAAAAATTAGTTTTTTAGTTCAAAATTACTTTGTTTAAGAAATATTATTTTAGCCGAGTAGCACCCGTTCCTACACACATATTGTACACATAATATAATGTACACAACGTATATTGATGAAAATTTTCCTGCAAAAAATATTTTCTACGTTGAATTTAATATTGATTGAATCTATAACGAGGAGCCGAGGACCCTTGAAAGCCTGAATATAGCTCTGCCATTTAATTATTTAATAATAATCTTAAATGTGAGAAGAAAGGCAAAGTGTCTTCTGATTTCAAAAGATATTCATGAGAAATGACGCGCTGCCATGAAGAGTCTTTTGCCGTGCTTCTAGATTCATTCGCTAATTAATTGAAGTAATTACTATTCATATTTCATTAAGCAAGCAGAGTCACTGCATTGACTTTATAACTTCTTTTTTTCTACGACACTCCTTCTTAACTTATTTAAAATGTATTTCAAGATAAATTCGCTCTTAATAAGGAGAGACAAGCTTTTAAATTTTAAATTTCAATTACAAGACTCATTTTTCTTTTACCAAGAAGTTCGAAGTGGATATCTAAACCACTTTTTGAATCGATCAAAGATCATAGGCTACTTGGCCTTGATTTGGATAGGGTCATGACCAAGATCAAAAACTGTAAAGGAAACTTTTTCGACTCTGATTAAAGCAAGATGACTAAAGGTCGAAATATATATGCATGTAAAACCGCATATTCCAATTAAAAGAAGTTACGTAATTTTGTAAGTCGCACCTTCCTCTATTTGTAGGGAAATCTTATCTTTCTATTTTTGTCTCGTAATCGTTAAATAGATGCATGTACGATCGAACATTTAAAAATAACTCAAGATGTCTGTTAGAGTGACTAATGAAATCTTTTTTTTTTTTTTTTTATTTTCTAATACCTTGAATCGGAAATTTCTTTCTATTGGCGAGCGATCCCCTATTTTTTCCAGATTTTAAACAAAATATTTAAGAGTCGCTATGGAGGTTTTTATGCCAGAAATTCGACTCTAAAGCTTTTAAATTTTCATTTTTTTAAACAATTTTAATTATTTCATCTTGTACAATGCAGGAAATTCTTTATGAGGGTGTCATGTGACCCACAAGTTGTGTTCCCTATAACACAAATTTTAAGGTGGGTATCAGACAGGTTTGTTTTCCAACTTCTTTTCTGATTGAAATTTAATACCTTGCAAAATTTGCCTACCAATGTCAACTTTTCAGCTGCAAAAACTTTTTTCGATCGCACAATATCTTCTGTTCGTTCTTTTCCGTCCTTTTTTTCGTGATTTAGGAATTTTGAATTGTAGGATTTTTTCGCGATTTTGGAACATTTTAAACACGGCGAAAAAATTTGATTACATGAATTTAAAATAATAATATGTTTCTTTGGTTCAAGCTGAAGAAATTTAAGTTTTGACATATTCAACTGTTTCCAAAAAATTATCTTTAAACCTTCCAGATCATTTTTTGACAATTTTGGAAATCATTTGAAACGTGTAAAAATGATTTTTAATAATCTCTTAAAATCAATTTGTACATGAAAAATCATTTAAAATTTTCAAAGGAATCTTAGGAAATTTTTGTACTACCTTCAAACATTTCAAAATCCTTATGAAGCTTACGAATTTTATTTCAAAATCTTCAAAAATCTATATAATAATTCAAATTTTTCCACATATTTTCCAATTGTAAATTATTTTTGAAAATGTTTCAAAAAATTCAAATGTCTTAAAAAATGATTCAATTTTTTCCTAAAATTTTTGAAAGAATTTCCAATATTAAAAAATTTGTCTTTAAATCTTCCAAACTCTTTTTTGACCGTTTTAAAAACCTTTTAAAATATTTCTAAATCTTTTTGAATAATTTCTTCAAATCAGTTTGACAAAATTAAAATTATTTAAAATTTTTCCAGAAATCTAAAGAAATTTCTTTATTCTCTTAAAACCTTTTAAAATCCTTAAAAAAATCTTGAAAATTTTATTTAGAATTCTTCAATAAACTACGTATTTATTTTAAGCTTTTAAATTATTTTCAAATTTTTTCAAAACTTTTATATATCTCTTATAGTGATTCTACTTTTTCATAAAAATGTTGATGTTTTTTAAAATTTTAAAAATTACATTAAAATCATTCAAATTCTTTTTTCAGCAATTAGAAACATATTTTAAAACGTTTTAGTCTTTTTAAATGATTTCTTCCAATTAATTTTTCAAAACAAAATAACATTTAAAATTTTCCCTGGAATCCTAAGAAATTTTGTTATTCTTTTTAAACTTTCAAAATCCTTAAAAAGCTTCTCAATTTGTAGTTTAAAATCTTCAAAGGTCTTAAAAACATCCAGGTTCACCTTTCAGACGGTCCTGCAGTCTCATAAAATACTGATTTCGAATAAAACATCATACATCACTCGGAGGGTTAGACAGGTCCTCACGTGGACCTCAATGTTCGCAAGTACGACTTGAGAAACGACTTTAAAAACCATTAAAACTCGTTCTGAAACACTGATCTCCCCGTAAAGACATGTCTAACACTCCTTGTGATCTAATATACTATTAAATTTTTAATTAAGATTGAAAAGAAATCCATTTTTTCATGAATAATTTTTCAAGAAAAAGCAAAAAATTTATTCACAATTAAAAAACAAACTTTCAAAAACCTCACTTTTCGGCTCATCAGAGACCAGAATAACGCAATGAAAAAAAGAGGGAGAAAAAGGGAAAATGTCAACCAAAAACCAACCTCTCACTTTTTCCTTTCTCCGTCCTTTTTAGACTACGAGGGGAACCAACATGTTTCGAGGCCAATTTAGACCTCATCAGGGATTATTTATCGGGAATTACTGAAGGTATGAAAAATTAATATACCTTTAAAGAGGATATTTCAATAAGTATTAATTAAAAAATTGATTAAGTTTAATGTAATTGAATATATTTATTGAGAAATTGATTGTTCATTCAAAAGAAATCTTTTTGTTATCTAGTCAAAGAAAATTACTTTTTTATGACACATGCATGATTTCAGTCCTTTTCGACGCCTATGAAGCGGGGCTAAAGCTCTACTTTTCACTCCCTAGGGACTGAAAAGTCATGTCAGAGGTTAATAATGAAAATTATACATCTATGAGCTCGCATTTTACAATTATTATCAGTCCACTCAACGCAAAAACTGTGAGGAAATTTTGGTTTGTCCCATAAATAACTGAAAATTTTCATAAGTTTCCGGAAATTTTTTTTAATGAATTTTAGATAATTTATGGAAAGTTACCATATTTACCTGTGAAGTTACCATAAATTAGCGAAAGTTTTCATAAATGTCCGGAAATTTAAAAAACTTAATATTGGATAATTTATGGTAAGTTACTATATTTACCAGTAAAATTACCATAAATTACCGAAAATTTTCATAAATTAAAAAAAATGAATATTGTGTTATTATTATATCATTAAGCCGTTTCCCTTTCGGGGTAGGCGTGAACTGCTCGGTGGTAAAGTAGTGATGTGTGGATGGGTATATAGGTGAAGGGTAGATAGGTATATAGGTTTAAGGTATAGA
>JAABKJ010000353.1:0-51675 GCA_011634705.1 Andricus grossulariae | reverse complement strand
AAATAGCGTGTGATACACGTGCGCATAGGAGATTGCTAACTCGTGTGATTGCATCATTCGCCTGCGGCTTATGCTGCGAAATTCACACTCGCACACAGTCACCTATTTTGCGCACTTGTATCACAAATAACTATTTTGATATTATATGTGTAGCTGGCGAACATCCTTTGCCTTCAATTCAAGTACTTTCTTAATTTAAAATATTTTTAAGATATCGACGCTTAAATGAAGCTCGAGATTAGTTTCTTTATGATCAAATACTGAATGGTTTCATTTCAATTTATGAACAATACGTACATAGTAAAAAAATAATACTAAAAATTCTTACACCCTAATATTGTGTTGACTTTGAATTCGGAGATGAACTTAAATTCAGCACAAAATTTGTCTAACTCTGATAAAACTATTTTTTTGATTCATACAACAAAGTTTCTTTGAATACACTTTATTTGATCTTTTTAAACGATATTTTTTAAATTTAACAAAGTTTTTTCAATCAAACAAATAATGTAAATGCAAATAAGATGAATGAATTTGTATCGATTTCATGTGGAATTAAAAGGCCTTCTTTACAATTTATGAAAATTTCACATTAACGAAAGAAAATTTGTCTACTAAAATTGCAGCTTAAGGTTCCCCCAAGCAAAAATCATCTAAGGCACTTTGCACGCTTTTTTACCAGGTTTCTAAATCTTCTCTTTTAAAAATCTAAATGAATATCAATCGAATTCTATTTAAATTCTAAGATGTAAAAATATTTTAAAAATTAACGAAAGAAAATTTGTATAATAAAATTGCAGCTTAAGGATCTCCCAAGCAAAAATCATCTAAGTCACTTCACACGCTTTTTATTCAAGGTTTCTAAATCTTCTCTTTCAAAACTCTAAATGAATATCAATTGACTTCTATTTGAATTCTAAGATATAAAAATATTTTTAAAATTGGTTAATTTACCATGTTAATCCTGAATCAAGACCTGAAACAAGACTTGCACAATATCCTGGAAGCATTTATGTACGAAATCGACTAAAAGGCGACGATGCCCAGAGTCCACGTGTTATCGAGCGCGCAGCCTTTAGCCTCTCTTAAGTAGTACCTTGAGATAGGAATGGTACGTGGTACGAGTGTTCTCCGATTCAACCTGAAAGATTCAGCTTCCAGAGATATCAACCGTTTTAAGCCGTGCTCGTGGTCAGGGATCGACACTTGAATCGTTTGGTTCGTCCCGGGCATCTAGCCACCCGATCGCCACTATCCTCGAAGCTTCCTCTTTCCAGAGTACCTCTGTGCCAGGGGGCCCTCCTCGCTCTGCTATGTAAATTAATTAGAACCACGGTAGGCTACACCGATTTTTCAAGCAGACACATAGCACGAGGGTTGGGTTCCACTCGGATCAGAGGATAGGTGTATGAAACGAACAAGAAACAGAGGAAGAAGATGAAGGCAAAAAACTTGTGGGCACTTGGGAACCGGGTGTGAACCCAAGAGGTGTCTCGGTCCCCACTGGTCCTGACTCACGATACCAGATCTTTCGATTCACTAGTTGGACTCTCCTCAAGTCCCATTCTTCGAACTTCAAAAGCTACTAAGTACGAAACCACTTTTCGAATTAACTACCTATATTTTTTTCATTTTTCTATCAGTGTTTAGTGATATTACCAAAACAGTAAATTCACTGACGAATTTTTTATCTATCATTTCTAAATATATTTGTTTGGCATAAAAAATGCAGCCTTGTATTAATCAGACACGGGACGAGTGCAGTGCAGTGAGGACTCTGAATTTCGAAAACATGATATCATATCTTATATTAAAGTTGAAGGTAGTAGACCATCGACCCTCGTGGTAGATATATTTTGCCGATAGGGTACCCGTTATTACGCTTATTTGCATTTCCCAATGTGTTCTCGCACCTGCAGGCGATGTGAGCATGTTGCTACCCGAACGAATTAACGGTTCGATGGATCTACTACTCGTTTCTTAATCTCCTTTTTGATAACCCAAGAGTAGGTACATGCGACACTAAGTGAGATCACCAAGACAAGGACAAAGGGCCGACTGTATAACCGCAGTCGTTTAACATTTAATTGACGCCTGAAGGAAAATTCCGATTCGAAGATCCCATTTTTTCCACGAAAACGAAGCAATTTTGATCACAACTCTTGATATTTCAACTCACTTTTGCACAGGCTCTTATATAAACTTCACCTTATGCAAGCATCCGTTCATTAAAAGTTAATCATCTGCTTTTAAATATCCTCTGATAAAATTTGCACCCAAATGTCTCAGTCATACTCTCTAAACATTATGAATATAAAACATATAACAAATATTTTCGAAAACAAGACAAAAGAATCTGTTAAATTTGTATACACTTTGAAAGTTGCTCCATAACTGTAATGTGATTTCTTTCAAGGAAAAATGAAATCTTCTTGATTCAGATTTATCCTGGTTAAACCGGCTCTGATAAACATTTAACGTTACAAAGTGAAGCATGCATGCGCATACGCAAACATGTGTCATGATTACGGTTTCAATACATTGGAAGCTTCGTAATCGATTAAAGTCAGCGAGAGACTGAAAGTACAACTTGCCCAGACTACAGTCATTACGTCTCGCAGCTGTCTCGACATTCTCGGCCTGATACGCGCCATAAAAAAGCGTGTGCTCACCCATTGATAGGAATATTTCTTTATTTTCTTTCGTCCCTTTTTAAGAAAGAGGAAAACTAGTATTAGTAAGCGAACCAGTACTTCAACGGTTATAAATCTCGCAAATGGTTTCATTAAACCTCTGGTACACGCTTCATAACAGCTAATGATTCATGATCAAAGCAGTAACTACAAATTATTACATACACGAGATCGCACTTATGTTTTGTTAAACTCATGTACCAGAAATGTTATGTATTTTTAATTTAATTATATTAATTTTCAGGGCGACCACTCAGAATTTTAAAAAAATCGAGACTATTTTCCGGTATTCCCGGTCAAAAATTACATTTTTGCAGGTAGACGTTTATAGTAATGATATATAATACAATTTATAATAATAATTTATATGTTTATAATCAATATTATTCAATACTAATTGCTTTATTATATAAATTTGAAAAGAATTAAACATTTTAGAACTCCAAAATCAAATGTACAATGTAAATGATTGTACAAGTGATTTCAGACTTCACAGTCCAAAAAGCTATCAAAACAGGATAAATAGGGTGATTTCGTAATAAAATAGGGAAATGTAAGGATAATAAATTCTTTTAAATAACAGTAACGTAGATGAATTTTCAAAAAAAATAGTTGAACCAAAAGAGATGAATTCTGAGCAAAAAATATAATAGTAGACTTTTTAATGACAAAGAATTTACTTTCAACTAAAAAAGATTACTTTTCTACCAAAAGATCACCAAAATATTACCAGCTTTCTATTCAAAAGACGATTTAAAGAAAAAACAGATGAATTTTCGACTAAAAGTAATGAATTCTGAACCAAAAATATAATAGTAGACTTTCAATTAAAACAAATTAAATTTCAATCAAGAATAGTTGGATTTTCTTATTGGGTTCTATCAATTCAGTTCTCATCTAAGCGAAAAAACGAGACAAACGGAAATTTTCTTGGAAATAGGGGAAAAATGCGTGATTAATTTAAAAATGAGAAAACAGAAAAATTAAGGAAAAAGTGTGAAGTCTGTGATTTAATCAACCGTAGTGAAAATTCTGCGCAAGGAAGCAACAGATGTTATTTCAGAATTTATCAATTGTGACGTTCGGCAAGAAATGGGCCCATTTTGTCGATCGTAGTTTAGGAGATATTCGCGCTTTTGTGACTCAGGATCTGAAATACAGATTTTGGATTTTCAATAAGAAGTCATACCTCAATCTGTATTCTAGCTGGTAACAGTATACTTTTATGCCCCCATCACGTGAGCTTATGGCACTCTCCAACTTCAAATAAGCTTTTGTCGAAACTAATTTTCTTAAATTTATTTGCGAAACTATTAGAGTATCCCTAAATTATAACTTTATTATGCCAATTACTAGTAATGAATTATATAAATTTATGTTATTTATATGTAATTACGATATTAAATATCAAAAAAGGAAGATTAAGGTTCTCAAATATAAAAGGAACTTAGATAGTTGGTAACACTGAGCTAAATTCTGGAAAAAATTGTATTCGAAGGGCAAGACGATATTTATTGCAAAAGTAAAAACAAATCTTAAAAATTCCCGGTTTGCAAAAAAGAATTCCTGGCTATTTCCCAGCTTTTTCCGGCACTCAAAATTCCAGGATAATTCCCGACTTTCCAGTCAAGTGGCCACCCTGTTTTTGTTAAAAATAATCTGAAATTAACTCACATAATTTGTTCTCCAACAATGTGTGCACATTTGTACAGTTTCGATAGATCTTATCTTAATTTGATTTATCGACTGAAATTAGCATGTGGCAACCTTTATCGATCATAATTTTTATGATTTTCACAGGTGGCCGCAAACTTTTATAATATGTGCGTATGCAATGCATATATCGTACAGCGAAACGAGTGCACTAATTGCCAGCACAATTTAGTTCATAATGTTCGCAATTATTTCAATTAAAAATATTTCTTCGCGTACAAACAGGCCACCCGAGTAGTTTTTTTGCATTTTATTGCACCGACTTGTGCGATCGTGTACGTTTTCGTGCGCGTGTACACTTGGTTTTCAATCCGGATATGCGCATTCCTTCTATACACTATAAACTCGAGTTGCAGCAAATGCGGGCACGTGCCGTCTTTTTACCCGTAGTGTTACGCCAAATGCACACATTTTTATTGAACTTTTCTTATTATTTGCAGTTTAAGAAGGCTTGAGGAAAATTTATAAATATACAATATGCAAGGGTAACTTAAGACTCAGAAAAAATTCTCTGTCATTTAAATTTTTAAATTCAAGCCTTCAAAACAAAATAATTTAGAATTTCCAGTACCTAAAAACGAACTTTCAAATTATACAATCTGATGCGGATCAATTCTAAAGTTGAACCACTTCAATTTTAAAATTAAACATTCACAATCTTAAACTAAAGCATCAGACATTGTATAATTTTTAATTTCCCATTTCCAGCTCGTCCAGGGCTTGTATTACCAAGGCTGTCATAGACTAATGTACTTGAAAAAAGTGATTAATTTAAGCTAAAAAGTGAATAAAAGTAACTAATTTTGAACACAATAAGTGACTACTGTTCATACAAAAAGAGGCCTGTGATGTGAATAGAAACACTCATCTACTCAAAAATGTCCATTCAATTACAAATTTATTTTATTGGCTTGTATTGATAAGATTAGAATAAATTCTATTGCTGAATTTGAATATTAGCACTGTTAGAAAAATCTGTATGAGATTTAATATACATGTGTGTGAAGCAAATATTCACTACCGTTACTGAAATATAACATACATTGGTGTTGTGAATTTAATATACATGTGTAATAAATGTAATCAACAGGTCGGTATAGCATTGTGCATGAAAACTCAGATTGCTTCCATTTCTTTAAATCTTGTCAAATTTTCGCAATCAAATTAATAATCTAGAATTCGTTGAATGAATTGTTATTTATAATGGAAATGCAATGTACGGGTGAAACTTTTTCCTAAATTCGCTCTAAATAGTAAAAATTATACGCGAATACAGTTTGTCGTAGGTTAAGTCTGTTATATATTTGCTTAATTGAACTTTGCGACTTGAAATCCAATTTTAGTTTTGGTTACCAGGAAGAAGGTATCATGTTTTATTATTTAGAATCAAAAATTTCTGCTAAACTTATTTTCAATTTGTGTAAAATGGAATTATCTGATTTTTCTTGTAAGTGATTGACATGAATGTATATGCAATTTAATATGCACGCTCTTAATGGCGATTTCATATACTTGATATATTAATTTTAATACACATAGGTATATTAAATTTATTATTATTTTTAACAGTGAAGGTCACAATTGCTAGAATTAATTTTATAAGTAATGTTCAGACAAATTGTATAATTAATTCTATTAAAAGCTATTTATTTCGCCAAAGTCGGCCGCAGCCTAATTTAAAAAAAGATTTATTATTACTATGAAAATAATCAATATTCTTTAACTTATTTATCACATAAATTAAATAAATTACTCGAATTTTATTTAGAAATTTAATTTACAAAATGCAAAGGTACAGAAAAATGTCACATTTATCTGCATTATATAATTTATTATTTTTTATTCTAAGCTCGTTAAAAACGTAATGTTTAGTTTTTTTAATTAGAATTCATCTCTCGTAACTTTCATTTTTAGTCAAATTTTTCATAGTTGTAGCCCTTTTTCAACTTTTTATCCTGTAATATGAACATTTTTATTTTGAAATTCAACACTCAAGGTTTTGTTCATTTTCACGGATGAATACATCGTAGGGAGAAAAAAGAAAAAATTCTGGATTTACATTATATGTAAATTAAGTCCTGATTTCATACCCCTGAAAATTGAGTTTTTAAATATTTAGATAACTTCAAGTTAGTAATTGAAAATAGTCATCTTTTGGGCTATTTTGAAAATTGATATTTCGATCGAAAATAAAGGCTCATGACCAATGTTAAATTTTCAGAGGGACGAAATGAAGACCTAATTAACATATACTATAAACCCTCGATTCATTCATTTTTCACCCTATGAGTTATTCATCCGCGAAAATAAATAAAATCTCCAAAGTGTCGAATTTCTAAACGAAAATATTTATTTTTCAGCTTCAAAAGTTGAAAAAATGGTTATAATTTTATTATGAAAAGTCTGACCAAAAATGAACATTACGATAGGTAAGTTTTAATTTCAAAAACTAACAAAACGATTTTTATAAGGCTATGAATATGCTGAAAAATAGTTATGTTTTAGTTGTTGTTAAAACACAATTTTCGTTTATTATTTCACAATCGAAATCCTTTTAGACATATTAAATAAAAGTTCGAAGACTGCTGAATACGCTTGATTTGATTCAATTCAATGTTATACTTTAGAATTTCAGTTTTTTTCTATATTCTATAATGTACATAATTGATGTAACATTATCATGTACCTTTGCATTTTGAAAATCATATTTCTAAATAAAAATTAAGCAATTAAAAAATGTATGTGATAAATGAATTTGAAAAAACATGAGTATTATTATAGTTAAGTATGAAAAAAATCTCAAATCAGCCCGCAACCGCATCTGTATCAATATAAAGAAACAAAAAACAGACTAAGTGACCTTTTTCTTTTAAAAAAGTGGCTAAAAATCCCTTGAGTGACTATGTGGGAGTCCTGAGTGTTACGGAAAATTCCATAATACCATCTCTATCGCTATCAATACTTGAACAACTAGTCTGACAGAAAATTCTATAATACTAGACAGTGTCAACTGAATAATATTTATTATGAGACTGAACTTTTTCAAACCAAGTTCATTTACAATTAAAACCTTAAAAATTAAACAATTTTACGTCCAGGGCGATCAAAATTTGACAGATTCAATAAAATGCACTACAAATTGCTTCAACATTAACAACTTCCAATATGAAATTGTACAGGATTGTACAGAATTAATGTTGAAGTTAAAAATTGGGCAACATTTAGGCGCTTTTAATTTAAAATCGTTTCTTCCAATTTGAAGAAAAAATTTTAGTTTGAGGAATTTGATTCAAAAGTTCTAATTTTTAGATGATACTAGTTTAAAATTGTCCAAATAATAAATTATCAAATGGAAAATATTATATGTTTAACGTCTTTATTTAAAAATTATTTACCTATGAAGAATTTCTATTGAAACCTGTAGAATTGTAAAGGTTTTAAATCTGATGCATTCAAAATGATACATTTCAAAGTTTTTAAATTAAACAATTAAATATTTAGAGACTTAAAAATCAAAATTGTCAAATTCAAATGCCATTGGAATCTTATAGTCATTTAAAATAGGGTTAAGAATAATGTATGCAATCTCACATTTTTTCTTAAGACATGAAGTAACATTCAAAGTGATTAAGATTTTTTTACCATCCTGTGTTTTTCTACTTAGAGTGCGCTTTTGTTTCCTCTAAACCATAATAATTAAAAATGACATGTGTTCGCAGAAAAGATTAATAAATTTGCTCGAAACGAAAGAAATGCTGAAGCAAAGTGGTTTTTGTCTCATTTCAATCCGTTTAATTACGAAGCCTCGGCAAAGGAGGGCATGAAAGAAGAGTAATGCATTCGTTTGCGCAAATAATCAAACATAATTTAGCCGCGTCGGCAATAAATGGTTTTGTGATGGTTGTACTGCGACGAAAATATGTGCATATAAAGGGCACTAATAAAGCACTAACAACGGCTTAGTTATCAGATTCCTATGTACGTAATAAAATATGAACCTTACGCTATCGCAGCGATGATCGAACCGTATCCATAAACATACGGAGAGAACTCACCGTAATAAGAAGCCACAATCATTATCGGAACGATGATTATGCCACTTCGACATCCTTTTCCGTGGATGCACACGGTAATTACGCAGCTGTGAAAGATATCAGACCGAAATGGTAGATAGACAAAGACGAAAGACTCTCATCCGACATCCTTAATTGTCCACCACCTTTTCTTTCAATTCTTCTGTCTTAGAAACATATGAAGATTCCAAAAAGATTGGTCAGAATTAGAGATCTAACACGGTAATTTTCGTGAAATCAGATGTTAAAAGCTTGTAAGAAGGAAGAACATTCAGAAGTTACATAACTCACTGAAGAGGCTGCTACTTATTTCGATTCTTGAAATTACGTGCTAAACTTATATAAATGTTGAACAAATTCCGTAATGCTACAGATCAATAGTTCAAGCTTCTATTAATATCAATGTTCAGACTAAATAAGTTAGCGTTAAACTTGCAATTTACGGAAATTAATCATTCAAGATGTGTTCTACAGGCTTTAAAATCAAGATTAACGGTATGTGTATAACGTTTAGAAATTGTAATACTTGAAAAGGAAATTTCTCCGCAGGGGGTAAGGTTAATGATCTGAGCAGCAATCTCTCTTATGATTATAATATGAATAAATACTCTTTAATCGGTATTTAGTATTTAATTTGCAATATGCATCAGATTTAATTACATTTAAAGTTGATGTTATTTTTTAGGAGTAAATATTAAGTGTTATGATCTTTTTGAAGATTACAATCTATCCTGTAGCAGTTTTGATAAGATTATAGTTGTCGTTATAAAACCAGTTGGTAATCCGTGTGCTTGTCATAAAACACGCTATACCAGAAAACAGATATGTGCGTGGCATCAGGCAACATCAGTTTCTCTCATGGACGGTTGCGTCGCCATTACTAACATTTAAGTTACACTTAATATGCTGTAATTAGCCAGTTCAACTTCTCTTCCAGACCAAGTATACAACCTTAATTGCAAATCAGTTGCGAGCGATTGCAAATTGAAGAAAAAAGTTGACATCAGTAAAAGCAAAATATCTCTAACTGAAAGGAAATTCTTACTAAACTCTTATCAAGCGGATGAGTTTGAAGAGAAAATTAAAAGAATTTTACTTAATTTTCTGGTTTTTAGATTCTGCTTTAAGCCCTAGCACCCCAGGGCGTAAAATAGAGCATGCAATATGAAACCTCGAGAAGGTGTACCAACCTCAGGAGATGCTATCGTTGTAACGTATTATCGTGGCCTTCTCCTAATTACTCGAGTAGGCACTAGGCACGTACGCCCCCCCCCCCAATTTGTAAGATCTGCGCACGTATTACGTACATACACCATATATGAATGTGTCCGTATGAACATGTGTATGTAAGTACTTCACCGCGTAGGCGTGACCCCGCGTTTGTTGGCGCCGGCTGTGTATTAGTGCGCCACGAGAAATCACGTTCATCGCACTTGTACAACTGCTCGTCACATGGTTCCAGCTGAATTAACTACTTTCCAATGAAAAGCGATTATTTTCTTCATTTCAAATGAGAGGGGCTGGGTAGAATGATTTAGATAAGATATATAAAATTGCAGGTAATTTAGTGCAAAGAGAGAGAGAAAGAGAGATTTATGGTGTGTTTGATGATATAGGAATATAATAGTAATGGAAATATTAGCTACTTTAGCTGTATTAGGTGAAGTTTAAGGGTATGTACTAGACTGTCACATGACCAATTTCTTCAACAAAGTTACTCATAAACAAGTAACTCGAATGAATTTTCCATGGCGCAGACGTTCGTCTTTCTTTCCTTCACATCTATCTGGTATGCAAAATTCATTCGATTTATTTTTTTATGAATGAGTTCACCTAAAAATATTAGTCACGTGATAGTCTTGTAAATGCCTTTAAGGAAAGATGAAGAGGTCCTTTCACATTCAAACAGTTACCTCAGCTCGTAACGTGGTACATGGATGAAACTTGATGAATTTATTGCTTACATATTGAATAAAATATTTGCAAAAGGGTAGACAAAGAAGTAAAAGCAAATTCATTTTTTCTGAAAATTAAAGATTTTTATTCTTTCCAATAAATACGCGAGGTATAACAATTTTTAAGCAGAAACGTTTTTCCTCTTGAAAATACCTACAAAAAGTTTCTTCAACACTTTTTGATAATATCAACAACAAAAATCGTGTTAGAAAAAACAATAATTTTCTAAAATTTTGCAAAAATAAAATGATAAAAGACTTGCGTGTCTATGCCTAATGATAAATTCACTGAAACATCGAGAAAAACGATACCTCATATGTTTATAAAGAGCAAAAGAAAGAGCGAAAACAGTGGGAAATATTGAAAAGTAATAGATAATTGTTTTGCAGAGTGTTTTAAGAGGAGAGTTTCGTTTTTAAACTTCTTTTGTATCTAAATATTTTTGAAAAAGTGAGGATTTTAGGTTTCCATCAAAATTGCCGCCAGTTTCATAATTTTCAACATTTTTCAAATTTTCTGGTGTACCGCTTGGACTACTTTATCACAGTCTGCCAAGGACTTTGCTTCCACTTTGCGTCTGCCCTTTTGCACATTTTTGAGCCAATATATTAGCAATAAATTTACTAAGCTTCTTTCATGGTCTACGGCATGAGGTACATGTCTAAAAATTCTCATTCATGTAGCCAATCAGAAGCTAACCCATAAAATTTGTCATCTTTCACCTCCACACGTGCATATTGTTTCCTGTTTTTCCTGCCAGACTTCCTGTTCCATCATTGGCATTACAAATCGAGTCCTTGTATGTAAAACAAATTTCATGTACCAAGTCATGAGCAATTTCTGTAGCCAGCCCCCCTCTCAATACGGTTTTCTTCAATTCTGTATTCTACGACTTGAAAAAAATGCTTAAATGGACCTAAACCTTTGTTTAGTCTATATTTTAATTACAAATTTAATTTCATTTGCGTACAAATACAATTTGTAAATCATAGATTTTATGCAAGAATGAAACAACGTGTATACGATTCTCATCTATAGCTAACAAAAACTGGAAAGCATTTCAATACCACTGAAAAGCTTTCAGAAGCAAATGGTTAGGTTGACAGATTCGGAAAGCTGCGATTTTACACATACGAAAAATGCGCTACCATATACAAATAATGTGTTAAAAGAATGAGTGGGTTGACGCCCGCAGTAAAAATCCTTCTTAATCTTCACAATATATCTCAAGATATATTAAAATACAAACTAAGAGTATGCATGGTGATTCGTTAGCAAATTTCTTTAATTCATAGGAACAGGGGTTAGTTATCCGTCATGCGTCTGGTTACCGTCTGGAGAGATATGCACGGATGGCTTGGTAGATGGATGAGTGGATAAATGAATCGGACTGATCGATCGAAGAAACGTCAAGCTAACGGATTGCGATTATCGCTGCGTGTCGCTATGATGCAAACACTATGGTGTTAACGAGGGTGGTAGATGGTAGTGGTACGGCATAAAGAGTTAGACGGGAGGTTACGTGCTGGCCAGTCCTTGCTGACGCGACGGGCCACGGTCGGCTTCCAGAGGTACCGAGCAAAGCTTGCTGAATAACATACATACTGCACGCATCGCGCCAACTGCACGCCACTGCCATGTCATGCTACACCATGCCACGCAACAATCAGCCGGGAGCACCGAAGGTTCCTTGGCACTCCTGACCCACTGAACAAGACACCTTTGCATGCAGACGTCTCGCTTAGTTTACTTCATGCTAGAACACGATTGTTCCTTTTACCTCCAATCATCATTCCATGCCCGAGATCAATCAAATCATCAACACTTTCCTGATTCAAATGGATCCGAAGATTGAAGTACATCAAAAAAGAATTCAGATCAAAATGATCCAATAATAAATATGGTTTTGTTTCTTCACATTGATACAGATTTTCGCATCAATTGAATACCGTTGCAACGAAAACAATATCTTCAGAATTTTTCGAATAACAAATTATTCCCGTAGAATCTATCGACATTGGGGTGATCCTTAAACATGCACTGCCAAAATTTAATCTAGCCTATTGATCTTTCTCAACCCTATCTACCAATGAGTTCCATCACTCAAGTAAAAGAATGTAGCATGTCGAAGGGAGGTAGTTTATAGTTTCATGTACACGCGATAGTCGTCACACTAATAATTACCTGTCCCATCAAGCTATAATACCATTGATGTTTATAGACGTCAATGGTTAATAAAGAACCATCTTCTCTTCCTTGATTTTTTATTAGAACTAGAGGTCGGCGTCAAATCAGAATCGTATTATATATCATTAGTTCCGAAAAATACATTGGTATGGAATGAGTATACAGTGCCAAAATCATATAATATAATTGCGATCAAAGATATCTTAAGAAAACATCAGAAAATATTACTCCAACATCATTAATATCAGGAGCATAGAACCCTGACATCAGCAAATTAGGATTATAAGATCCCATCAAAACAAATGATATTTTACATTATGATCCTACAATTGAACAAATGCGGCAATAAATTACGAGATTAATTCCATTTGATGCTCTAGACAAGGTAAATCTCATCGTTTCGGGTATGTTTCTCTTCGAGTGAGAGTAACTAATAATTTGGACGCATTTAATGTGCCCGTGACTTCACGCAGAGAAATTTAATAAGCCCCAACACAATCCTGATACGCGTGCTTTAGATTAGTTGCGCCGCACCGTCAGGTATCACGGACGAACAATGCGAAATTAACTTTTTTACTCGACAAATCTGGATAGTTGAGTAGTAGAATTCTGAAATGTGATATGTTTCTATGCGAGTTATTTAAATCTAGAAATCGTCCTCAATTGGACTATGATTTTTCGGAATATTTTCACTCCCAAACATCAAATACAGTTGTTAAGTGGTATCAAAAATCAACCTAGCGCTACTCTATAATTTTCCTTTTCTTGAGCTTTGGATATTGATTATATCTTACATGTAATCTCGTTGTGAGGAGCGGATAAAAAGAAATATAAAATTTGATTGTGATGGGTGGGAGTCACAGAGAGCAAATAAAGGATAAGTAAGTACATGGATAAGTAAGGAACATGGGGAGGCTAGGGGCGCCTAGGGAGCAGAAAAGTAGGTACAAGTGGCACAAAATGGTGGAAAATGGGGGAAACGAGTGACTGGTGTCAGTTACACGGACTGGCACAGCAATTTCTCTCCTGAACGACTGAGTTACCCTTGCGGTTACCGACTCATCCCCCTCTGACAACGATACCGAACCGGGAAACGATAAATTTACGTCACTTATGACTATTGTATTTGTAGTTATATTCATATTACTGTATCCAATACATTTCTTGAAAGTGGCTCTATTTTTAAACCTGTTTTATTTTATTACCCGGTTCACAGAGTTGCAAATATTTACCACTATACTTTAAAATTTAGTGTGATCTTAATCTGCCAGATTTCAACCCAGTAAATTGAATTATTAGTAACCTTACTTATCACTATGTCGAACAACTGAATAGGATTGTTGAGAGTTGAATCTCAATAATTAATTTTCAAAAGAACTGACTCAGCAGAATGAGAATGTAGAAATCGTACATAAGTGGATTATACAGTAGGGTTGTTTCTGACTATCGGGGTAATTTGAATGGGGTGGGAATTAGATATGTATCCCTAAAGTAGCTGGAATTGGAAAGATATCAAAAAAGCTAGATGTAATCGGCCAGTCCTTTGAGTAATTCGGTGACGCGTTTCCGTTAGAACAAAGGCCTGAGAATTAATTAGAAAGCGAGTATAGTGCGGACCCCCTCGGAGGGCGCAACATATGGCACGATCGCATCGATACCACCTGGCCCTCCTTTTACACGAGGTATGACCATGGAGAGGTCGAAAGACAAGGACAGCTGAGAGCCTCGGGGCGGAGGGAAGAAGATAGATATGCACACTGGACAGGTATAGGTATACGAACAGACTGACCAGAAATCTACTTATCACCGTCCCCCAACATTAGATTCCATTTGCAGATGATGCTCACTGAGACAGTCTATAATACTAACTGACATATAGTAAAAGATCTCCTAGGGGTCTACACATCAAACAGCTGATTCTTAATATCATTATAAATGATGACGTCTTCATCATCTATTTTTTCCCCATTATTTTTATGTTGAAAACATTTTACAGGCTACGAACTACTTTGGGGCACTAAAAGCAATCAAAGTGACTAAAGTGAGCTTTTAAAATAATTAGTCTAAACTATAAACAAAGTCATAAGAAATTAGGGGAGTCGACTCTAGAGTAGATAGTGTTGAAAACGAACCAATGATGTTGTCAAAATCATTAAAATAAGGAATTTCCGAAGTTATTTTGATTATTATCATTAATAAATCTCATTTTTAGATCCTTGAAACAAAGATACTACATATATAGCTGAAATCAAAATGTTGGTAGCCTGAATATAGCGCTTATTAAATAGGAATACTTTTGGCACAGGCTTGAAATTTATAATTGAGTATTTTAGCATGACGTTATGATAGGGGGAAATGTCAGGAAGGTTAGCATAGTTGGCACATGCTTACATGGGAATGCATACGAATTTTTTGAAAAATTATTCGAAACGTAAAAGTAAGTTATAAATTTATGAATAGTAATATTTTTCGAGGTTAGAATGCATTTACGCAGTTATGCTTGATCCTTTTGTAGGTTGAAGACCTTTCAGTTTTACGAAATAAAATAAAATAGTCTAAATTTGAGGTTGGAATACTGTAACATTAAGCACTGTAACCTTAAACTTTTGATATTTTATTTTATTTGTGGAAACTGGAAAGTTTTCAATCGACAAATAAATGAAAAATAATTGCGCCAATGCATTCTGTACTTGAAAAATATTATTATTCCTAAATTTATATCTTACTTTTAGAAAAATTCTTTCGAAAAAGTCGCATGCATTCACTTATACTCATGTACCAATATCATGCTAACCTTCCTGAAAATTTCACCTAACCTACTGTGATCGTGACGTTACACTAAAATACTCAGTTGATTTTACAGTTGGCGTTGAAATTCTGAAGATTCAAAAGGCCCAATTGAAATAAAACTGAGTGGAATTATTATCAGAACTGATTTTTGAATTTTTATATTTTTTTAAAACTTGGATGCCAACTTATCATCATTTCTCTGTTTGTCTTACTAACCAAAAAATTTCACGTGGAATTTCAATTTTGTATGACATTTTAAACTCACGAAGTAACGTAGCTAATTCAAAGATAAAAAATCCATAAATCGGGTATACAGTTGGTTGCTTAAAAAGAAATGCCTTTTTCCTATATATTTTAGTTTTGTTGATTTCATTTGTCCGTACTTTTCTGTTTAAGCTATAATTTTTTCCGTGTATAAATGGATTACAGACAATTGAAAAATGAAAATCGTGAAAATGTATTGATCTTAAATGTTAAGCAGCCAACAGATTACAAGTAAAAATAATTGCAGAATTTTAAATTTGAATCTTTCAAGATACAACAATGTTATAATTGAAATATTCACAAGTTAAATACTTTCAATTGAAACATTTTTATCGTAAGTTTTTAAGCTGAAAATTCAACCATTTTCATTTGAAGCGCTGAATACAAAAAAGCAAGTTTAATTCAAAGCCTTACAAAATAGTAAAGTTTACTTCAGAAGTTTCAAATTTTCAAATTAAAATGTTAGAAATTGTAAGCTGGAAGCCTGCACAATTAAAATCTATTAATTAAAGTTTTACAGTTGCCTGATTTCAACCGTGAATATTTCAACAATTACATTTTATTGCATTTAATAACTCACCTAGTATATAGGAACTCTTAGAAGCATTGTTTTGCAATACTGAAGGCACTTACCTAAAACAAAAAAGAACAAATTTTAATTAGAATCATAAATATTAGTAATAAACATTTGATCATAATTTCGTTTTTTCAAACTTGGAAAAAATTCCAATCGTTTTCAAATTCATTGCAGGTTTTCAAAAATAGCACTTATCTTATTTATTTCTTCCACCGGTTTTCTTAGTTTAAAAATTTTATAATATCATATATTTGAAATCATAACACTTTCAAAATCTGATTAAATTACTCAATTTCATCCTTCAATCCTAATCTCTACTCCAAAAGTTACACTCTAACTCCAAAGGTGTCAAATTTTGATCCAAAATAGTGAAGCAAATCATTGCACCGGAAAAACAAATTGTCATCTGCATAAGAAGATATGGATGTAGCTGTGATTTTCAATATAGTAGTTATATAGTTGTCAACTATTTTTCTACTGTGCAACACTTTGATTCACCTTTGGATCAAAATTTGACACCTTACGGAATTTAGCGAGTAATTACTAATTTAATTGCCTTAATTCTGGTGCAAACACCATTTGAATAGATTTGACAATATTTCTGTTTATCAAAATTTTTTTCAAACAAAAAAAAACAATCGAATAATAATCTCGTTTACTATAACGTTAATTCAGAACTTTAGCACATTCAATATTAAGCAATATAAAATCAAATAATCAAAAAGAAAGCTTTAATTTCGAATACCATTGAAAGTAGAGCAATTTCTAATGGGAAATTCAAAAAATGAATGACAATGTTTAAGCAAAATGTAGCTCTAAAAACAAAACTAAAAAATATTTTTTGTTAAGGATCGTGATAAGCTCAAAGATTTTAAACTGAAATATTCAAGATACCAAGATCAATTTCAATTTGAATCGCTGAATTGCTGAATTTGTTAATTGGTGTCGGAGTAGATTTTAATGTTATGCATGAAGGAAGTTTGTTGTTAAAGTGAATTAACATGTTGTTATAGTAGATTGATCCTGTGGGTGATAGACTTCCAAACCCGATTTTCCTTATCATAAAGGCTAAAGTGATGCGAATCCTTGCAAGGCCTTGCATAAATAAGTGCATAACCGATGTTGAGCAGTAGTACCATAAAATTATGATTTTAATATGCAACTCGCGAAACGTTAATCGCTCAATGTGCCTACTTACTTACGGCAGCGTAGAGCGTAATGTATTCTTTATCTTCTCTCTATACATTCTACGATCTCACATATTCGTGCCTTAGTGACCAGTGCATGTTCTTTCTCCTCTCTTGATTTTCTGCTTGTTAACGTACTTCGTGGGGAAGATCCGCATCTGATCATAGAGCATGCTCGTGAATTTTCTTATTAAAACGAGAATCATAACGAGTCGCATAGTCGAATTAGCAGCTCACTAGCCAGCAATTCAGCATCCTGGAACGAATTTTCGTCCGGACGAATCGCAGTGTTAGAGAGAGTTTATTATCGAGAACGAGGGGAAATATCAATTAAACGCTTGATGAGGTAACTCGGGGGTTGACTGATCCGAAAAATTTTACCTTTTTAGATACAAGCAAATTGATTTTGTATTTGGAAGAGACTAACATAAGCATTATCTGGGGCTGCTCCAAAAACATGTCTCACATTAAAAGGGGGGGGGGGGTTGCTAGGTTTTGTAACGATGTGTGACCTAGGGGAAAGGGCGTTAACGCAGAATATGACATTATACATGGACAATATAATTGTGAATACCATTTTTTTGTAATGCTTGAAAAAATGATAATTACTGATTTTATTTAACAATTGCATCTTCTAAATAAAGACTTCACAGCTTTTCGTCTGTTTTCCTCTTTACACCTTTTTTAAAATGATATTCTATTTTTTTCCCCCGTCCTCAAGAAATTTTCCATTTTTGGGGGTTTCTCTTAAATGCGAACTGAATTAATAGAACCCACTAACAAAATCCAACTATTTTCGTTTGCCAGTTAATTCTTTTAATTGAAAAGTCTACTATTGTTTGTCTAGTTGACCGAGAACCAAACTTTCGAGAACACCATCAAGGTGTATGGCTGCATGTGTATCCTTATTAAATTCAGAAAAAAATCTTTCAAAAAATAAACTCAGAGAAAGTACAATTATTGTGTAACAGCATTGCATAAAAACCTATAAGGAGAAGTATGTTTTCAAAAATCAGTTTTAAAAAATCCATCAACTCAAAAAGGTCCATTTGTGTAACGAAGTTGCACAAAAGCACTTCAAATATGTTTCGAAAAAACACTGTGATCGGCTCCTGATTTCTTTTGGTTAAAAATTCTACTATTTGGTTGAAGATTGAAATATTTTGTTAAAAATTCGTTTGTATTTTTATTTAAAATTATGTGTTGACGGAAAATGTAGCTTTTAGTTGAAAATCCAACAATTTGATTGAAAATTGATGTATTTTGTTGTAAATTCGTATTTTTTGGTAGAAAAATAATCTTCTTGATTGTAAATTTAACTGCGTAGATTGTAAGTTGAACTACTTTGTTAAAAATCATTTTATTAGTTGAATATTCGTTTCTTTTTGTTTTAAACTAATTTTTTAACTAGTATTTAATATTCCATTATTGGTTCAAAATTGATACTTTTTAGTTGAAAATTCAACAGTATGGTTTCTTGATGTTGAAAATAAATTTTTTCAACTAGAAATTGAACTATTTCAATTTTGATTGAGAATAAATAGCTTTTAGTTTCAAACTGAACTATTGATTCAAAATTAACTTTTCTGTTGAAAATTTATATTTTTGGGTAGAAAATACAACTAATTTATAAAAAGTTTGTCTGTTTGGCTCAGAAATTTAACTGTTTTGATGAAAATTCATCTTTTTGGTTCAAACTATTACATTTTTCGTTGAGAATTATTATTTTTGCTAAAAGTCGACTGTTTTTTATAAATAAAGATTTCTCTTCGTTAAAATATCAACTATTATATTTTTCGTTAGGAATTAATATTTTTTATCAAAAATTAACTACGTGTTTAAAAGTTGAACTTCTTTGTCAGAAAATAATTTTTGTTGTTGAAGATTCATAATTTTAGTTGAAAATGCAACTACTTTGTTGAAAATTGAATTATTATGTTAAAAATTCAACTATTTTGTTGAAAATTCAATTATTTTGTTATTTTTTCAAATTCATCTTTAAAGGTTAAAAGTTCAAAGGTTTGGTTAAATATTTAACTATTTTGTTGAAAATTCGTCCCTTTTGCTTGAAAATTGAACTATCTGTTGATAATTTTTGATTAAATTCAATTGATTGGTTGAAAATTCATCTTGGTAGGGAAAGAAGTTAACTATGTGGTTACAAATTAAACTATTTTGTTGAAAATTTAATTATTTGGTTGAAAATTCAACTATTTAGTAAAAAGTCCTCTTTCTTGTTAGAAAATTAAACTGCTATGTTGAAAAATCATCTTTTCGGATTGAAAATTCATCTTTTTTGGATTAAAAATTTATCTTTTTCGGATTGTAAATTCATCTTTTTTGGAAGAAAAGTTCTTAGTTGAAAATTCAACTGTCCTCTAAAAAATTCGTGTTTTTGACTTGGAGATTTGTCTATTTAGTTGAAATTGCAACTGGTTGTGGCTGAAGTTAATGCTTTTTCGTTAAAAATTCGTCTCTTTTGACGAAGAAGCGGAGAGATGGAAAAAATGTTCAAAATAGCGTGACGTAGCTTTTGAAGGGCCCCTCAGTAAATCGGATTCCCTAAGAGAGTGCGTCGAGCTTTGTTCGAAATAGTTCAAAACTTCACCTTCAGAGTAGTGTTTTTCAAGATGGCACAGTGACATGGAAAAATTGAAAGATATACATACTGCTGAATGACTATTTCTTTTTAACTATGGTTTTCGATTCCGCTAAACCTAATAAGGCATATATTCGCCAAAAGGTAATTTTATTTTGAGTCGTGTGTTTATCGCCAACACTATAACAGAATAAAGTAGCATAAACAGCTACAGAGAGCAAGAAAAGGGGAATGCAGAACGAGTTAAACTGACAAGAACATTTGCCGGAACGGTCGGAGGGCGCCGGTATCGATTACCGTATCCGTATAGAGCGAGAAGGCAAAGCACTGGATATCAAGTTAAAGTATGATGATAGTTGATACGCGAAAAACGCAACGAGCAACCTCTAATGTTCCAACGATCTTCTCGCGGCAGAGTCCTCGTATTGTGAGTTATACGGCATGGCATGGTGCAAGAAGGTCCGAGACGAATAGTGGAATAAATCTGTAAAGCGAGGAGAGAAACCGACCTGGAGAATACTACGTTTTCCTATACGAAACACGGTCGGGGTTTTGACGACAAATTATTATGGTAATGCGAAAACGCGAACTGATATGCACCCACCAAGAAGCCACACACAAAAAAATGGGGTAATGATTAAATAATATGAAACACATGATCGCTGCATATGACATACAAATACAGGGTGGCCGCATAACTTAATTTTCAAAATTTCCTGACTTTTCCCTGATTTTCCCTAGCAAATTTAAAAAGAATTTGATCAAATGCCTAAGGATTCAAGGTGAGTTTTAAAGACTTCAAGATTAATTGAACAAAAACTAAAGAAAAATCCATTAAAAAGTTCAGGATAAATTAATAAGAATTCAGGGTGATTTCCAAATTAATTCAAATGAAATTGAAAAAAATATTTGAAAATCTCTTCAAATTTTTAAAACCCTTGAAATTCCTTACTTCTTGTAAATAAATTATTTGAAATCTATTATAATATTATAAAATCCCATTAAATTCTCTGAAATCTGATGTTTCTTGAAATCCTATAAAATGGTTAAAATACCTTGAGATCTCTCAAAATCCCTTAAAATTATTGAAATCCTAAAGAATATGGTAAAAGCCTTTGGAATCTTTTAAAACATCTTAGAACCTTTTATAGGTCCTGAAAAATCCTTCCATATCTTCCGAAATTCAATGAAATTCTTAACAACCACATGACAACTTTTTCAAATACCTTGAAATTTTTTTAATATCTGCAAAACATGTGAATAATGTAAAAGTTAATTCTTAAAAGTGCCTTGGAATCTTTTAAAATAAGCGAAAATATTTCAAATACATTGAAATCCCATTAAATTACTGATATCAATTGAAAATTCCTGGGAATTCTTGAAATACCCTAAAATATTTCGAATCTTTTGAAATCCCTTGAAATTGTTTAAAGCTCTTAAAAACACTTGACATTTTTTAAATACTTTAAAATCTTTAAAATCCTTTGGAATTGCTTCACATTATTGAAATGCATTATGAATACTCCAAGACATTTCAAATCCTTTAGTATTTTTTGAAGTCCCTTGAAATTTTTGAAAGCTTTTAAAAATTCCATAAATTTCTAAAATTCCTCAAGATCTTTAAAATGCTTTAAAATTAATTGAACATTTATTGGCATTTTTTTAAACATTCTAAAATCTTAAATTTTTTACAAAATATTTGATAATGCCTTGAAATATGTGAAAAGATTTAAAATCCTACGAAGCCCCTCAATGCTCCTGAATGAATTCTTTCAAATCCATTAAAATATCATAAAATTCCATGAAATTATTTGAAATCTGGTAATATTTCCTGAAATCCATGGGAATCTTATTAAAATGTCTTGAGAGCTTTTAAAATCGCCTAAAATCATTGAAATCGTCGGAAATCTTATAAAATCTCTTGGAATATTTTGAGTCATCCTAAAACCTCATATGTCCTATAAAATGACCCCATACCTTTTTGAATCCTTAAAAATCGTTCCAATACTGGGAAATTCCTTGAAAATTTGTGAACATCTTGGAATTCCTTGTAACCGTTGAAAAAATCCTTCAATCTTTAAAATCATTTGAAATTCCTTCAAATTATGGAAATAGTTTAAAAATGCCTTGGAATCTTTCAAAGTCTTAAAGTATTTTTAATCCTTTGAAAAATTTTGAAATCCTTTAAAATTTTTTAAAGCCTTTTAAAATTCATTGCAATGTTTAAAAATTCTCTAGAATTTTTAAAATCCTTTCAAATCCCTTCAAAGTATTGAAATCTATTAAAAATTTCTTGGAATATTTTAAAATACCTTACAGGATATCAAAAGAATAGACCATTTTACCTATCGGAAAGTTTACTGTGCATGTCACTGTACTTTCTGCTGTACCCAGTTGATGCGATCATTTTTGCTCGTTGAACACAGTGAAAACAGTTTTATTTAACTTTTAAACAACCTTTTCTACTATATGTATTAACTTATATTATGACAACTTATCATAATAAATTACAGTAACAATAACAATGTCACATGCAAGCACGAAATGTGTTTTGTTGTTGTTTGTAATACGTTTTCAATGTATTATAAACTTTATTCATTTGCAATATTTTTGCATGTCATAAATTTTATAATTTAATTTGATTCATAATATTTTTGAATGAAATTCAAAAATGTAAGAATATGCTTCCAAATTATATATTCTTTTGTAACAGATTTGGCATTTTCCGAAAATTTCGGCTTTGTAAGACCATACTGTACAAGAACTATTTTTTACGGTTTTCTTCCCAAAACACCACCAATTTTATTTTAAAACAATCACAGTACTCAAATCCTGTCTATTGCCTTTAATATTTATTGCAATCACAATAATATGAATAAAATTTTATAATATAAGAAACTTAACCTGCAAACCTGTTAACAAGTTCAGCTTTTTTTACCACGATTAGGTTGTTTCAGGCAACTTAACCATCGAGTCAATTGAGCAAAACTACGTTTTTCTATTTCACACTTGCGCAGTCTTGTACCTGGAACATCATTTTCATTTAATTTCATTCCGCCAAATGGTACAATTGTATTCATTTTTACAAAATATGAGCGCAACTTTCATACTACGCGGGATGCACATGGCAGCCACAAATGCGCAAATAAACTTCCGATAGTTAGCTAAAATGGTATATTGAAGAAAATTCAGAAATAGGTTTAGATCTGCCTCCAATAGTGGTTAACTCGTGGGCTAATTAATTGAAAGAAAAGTGACTAAACTGATCTTTTCATTTAAAAAGTGAATATAATGACTTTATCTTAAAGAAAATACTAAAAAGTGATTTGCGGAAAAAGAGACTGAAAGTGACTGAGTGGGTGCCCAGGTTAGTCTTGACAGTTACTTAAAGTGCTTCTTACAGAAATTCCTTGACTTTTGAATTTTTGTGGTTAGAATTCCTGACTTTCCGTCGACTTTTCGTGATCAATCAAATTCCCTGACTTTTTCCTGATTTCCAGGTTTTCCTCACCTCTGGCCACTCTGCAAAGAGGCATTGGAAATAAACGAAAATTCTAATGCATATTTTCGCATTTGGTGCTTCAGGATTCGAAATCGTAACATTACGGCTATTAAATTTACGTACTGGAGTATAATCCAAGCACGCTACTATCCGAGCGATGCTGCTTCTTATTGCAATTTTGATATAACAATAAGAGCTTTCATTAAGAATTTAATTTTTCCATGAAGATTTACTTGCTCTTCAGCGAAATACATTTCTTGAATGAATCATTTAAAGTTTACTGAAAAAAGAGTAGACAATGTGTGAAAAATATTTTAAAACACGAGCCATTTAACTGAACGCGTAGACTCTACTATAAAATATAATATAAAAAGAACACAATTGAGATTTTTGTTTTTTGCGCACAGTAGATGCAAATTGCATGTTTTCTGATTGAAATCAATATTCGCAATGAAAAAAGGTAACCGAAAGGTAGAGACGTCTCCAGCAATGCCGTCAAACTCGCCTCAGATATAAAAGAACAACATAAGCGCGAAAGTTGAGCCGAATCTTAGGGACTGAACGAGCCGCAGCAAAAGCAAGCTACCGAGTTACGCGACTCGAAAATGTGTCCGAGTATTTTATTCGGACAGTACCCACGCGGCCGAAATAGACAGTCTTCGCAGGTAAAATACCTCAACACCAGACCTGACAAACTTTGCATTTTTCCTTACTGTGGGCCGAAAGGCTTATATGTGTTGCATAAAGCAAATATGTGTACAAATATACATGTATATGCATATGTATATCAACAACCTGTTCATCTTGGGTACTTTCGATGCCTCGTCAGAATGGCAGTCCACAGCTTAGGTGCCTGTGCCATGCCACTATGCATACACTCATCGAACGGACACTCGAGACACACGTCCTTTTATTTCATTTTAGATCCCTTCTCACCCTTCAGCAGATTTTCTGGAATTCGGTTTAACGACTTGTCCAACTGCATCAGCGTTCGTGAGAATACGTTTATAGAGTTTGTGCACAAGTTTATGAACTTCTGAGGTATTTTCGAAATGGTTCGGACGTGAGTGTTTTTAACATCACAGATTTTTTATTTATTTTTTATTATCTTATAACTGGCATACAGTTTTTTTAATTGATTTGCTTTCACTCACGGGATTCACTTGATTTTCCGAAAATAAGAAGCACTAAAATCCCCAAAATTAGTGCCTAAAAACGTGACACTTTTTATTCAGAAATGTACTTAAATTCAGAGATCTCCCGTATAAAACAAAAAAGCGGTAACTACATTTGGAATTTGTGAAATTTGTGAAATTGTGAATCGGGGGCCAAATCACAAATGCCGTTACCGCTCTCTTGTTTTGCACGATCAGAGATGAACTTATATGAAACAAAAAATGATCTGTACTCAGAAAGCGATTTGGTTGCATCAACAAATTTTGTGTTGGTTCAACTATAGACTATAGTTATTATATGGACTACCAAATATTCGGTTGACCGAACTAAATTTTTCAGTTATTTTAACCAAATTTTTTTGTAGATAGCAACAAATTTGGTTGGGTCTGGTCTGGGCCAGACCAGCGCCAGAAGATTTTTCCACACGGGATACTTAATACCTAAAACTCTTTACACAGAAACACGTAATATATCCTTACGCTGCAAACAAGTGACAACTACATTACATTAAGTACCATAACAATCAATATCAGTACTAAAATCAATTGTAATCTTCCATACCCTATATCATGAAAAATAATGGCAGATGTAATAAAAACATAAGCGATCTCGCAAAAGCAGATGGAATGGGAAAAAGTTATGGGAAATAATAACTAACGGAGTTGGTGAGTCTATTTGAAGGTTGAAGTCGATATGGAATAATGTATCTTCGATGCGAAGCGCATCAGGCAACTCCATAAGGCGGGGTTATTCCAGGGTTTCGATTTCGGCCGCTTCTTCGACGTCGCCCTCGAGAGTTAATGCCCGCGATATTTCACCGAGCGGGACTGGAATAGGCGTGTAAAATGATTAGCTGTAAATCTATCGTACGTGGCCACCGCCTCTGCGAGAGGCGCACCTGGCGTATCTCACGATATCTATATGTATACCTGGCCAGGGAGGCGTTAAGTTGGACTGATTGTAAGAATCTCCTGCTAAGCTGTACCTTTTCATTATTTCCTCTGTACTCTTATATGTATGCCTATATACCTATACGTACAATTCTCGAATTCTCATCCATCTCCTTTTTCATAATCAACCCCAAAAATCATGTTCATCAGATTTCGATTTCGGCACAACATTGTGAAAGAAACTTTTTGAAATGTTTTTTTACAAATCAGAATACATTTTTATGAATCAAAGACGCTAAAATGAACTCTATGATATAATTTTTCCGCAAAAATCCTAAATGTTGAAAAATATAATTAGAGGCCTTTAAAAAATACGTAACGCTTTTATGGGGGCGGGAGGGGCTAAATTGTCATAAAAAAGCTTTACATACTTTCTTAACAGCAAAAAATAAAACTTATTAAAATATTTAGTAACGAAGTCGAAATATTCTGAAAGTGTAGATAAATGAAACTAGATAAATTCAGAAATTTCAAATTTGGAAATTTCAACTTCAAGAAATTAGTAAATTCCCGAAATACGTGGATAGAAATTTAAAGGAGATCTTCAACATTGTAAACTATGCACGCACACCTATAAAATAAGACATTATTTTAACCGATACAAATTTTTAATATCTTTTTTTTTCGGAAATATTTAAATTTCGTCGATAAACAATTTCGGTAGTTTCATTTTTTATATTAATTTAAAAATTGCGGAAATTTTCATTTTTTGCAAATTTTTTGTTTCGATAATTATATTTTCAGTATTTTTAAACATTGATCGATTTTTCTCTTCTCGGCAGAATTGTGTCATTATTTAAGGAAAATTCAGTTACAAATTTCGTAATTTTCATTCGCAATTACGGAACTTTCTGATACATTGTATCTTAAAATTTCGAAACTGGTAACAAAAAAGTTTTACGTTTCGAGTTTCAAAATTGTGTTTGTGCCGTTACATGTAACAGAAAACCACAAAACTTTGTTCTTAATTTAAGGTAAATTTACGAAAATTCCATTACCATTTCGTAATTTTATGAAAAATATAGGAAAATTCTATTACAAATATCGTAAATTGAAGGTACGGTTACGTTAAAGTATCAGTTACTGAATAAAATAAGAAGTAAAATTAATCAAAATAGAACAGCACAAATCATACTTATTTCATCCATTTTCGTTATTCAAAATCTAAAAGATCTGATATTTCTAAATTTTGTCATTCCATATAGTTTAAGCGTCCTGGATACATAAAAATATGATTTTTTTCTATATGAAGGAATAGTTTAGGGAGGACAAAAACTCATATCATATCTCCCTCATATTACTATGAATCTAAAAAAGAATCAAAGGTCACCTTTCTCAGAAAATTCACTTTTTAGTTTTATCTAAAAATTTATGCCATTTGGGTAATTTTTCAAAATTGACAAGTTTCGTTAAGTGATTTTATGGAGTGTACATTGAACTTCAAGCTGCAGCAAAGAAAATTAAACTATGCACATGAAACAAAATTTTTTATAGAAAAAGAAAAAATATGTGTCTCATATTTTGCCTTTGAAACAATATCTTTCAGTCCCAAACAATTCCGCGATATCACCAGGGTCGCAGACTGCCCGACTTCATACGAAATCGCTCATATCTCACCTTGAGATAAATTACTCGAAGAACCGTTTATAAAACTATCACCATTTTCATTGATATTTTCTTACCGTTAAATAATACATAACTCTTACAAGAAAGTACCGGAAGTTGTAAGCAATCGTGCAATAATGAAGGAGCTGAATAACGTAGATATTCCGATAACAGTAGTGAAGCAAATTATGATTCATATTGTACTGGAGGAAACGCTCTAAAATAAATTCTCCCACTAATAAAAAGTATCTGCTCAGGAACTGCACAGAAAAGATTTAGTGCCCGACGGTGCATGACCAAAGGATTTATCGAGTTGCAACGAAGAATGACTCGTGCGCGCTTCAAAGGTGTAAATCGGGAGGATTGCGCCGTCATGCGAGCACTCGGCTCGTTTTCGTTTTAGTATCACCGTCATGAAGTTTGTATGCGTCTTGCATGTGATTTAGGCAGCTATATTTTTTTCCTTTTGATGTTCGTTCAATAGGCCATTTTCTGTACACAATATAACAGAGAAAATTACTAACTAGCAGCTGCAATGCGTCGAAAAGTTATGACTTACTAAAAACCGGCTTCCGACTCTGAAACTGACAGCATTTACCATAATTCGTTAGGTTTACGAACTATTAACTATCCGCACTGTAATTATTTTCAAAGTTGGTAAAATATGATATTGCGAGATTAGAACCATAAATAGGGCTGCCACAGACTAATGTACTTGAAAAAAGTGGAAAAGGTGACTAATTAAATTTAAAAAGTGACTGAAAGTAACTACTGTACCCACAAAAAGAGGCCTATAATGCCAATTTTACAATTAATATTCAGACAAATTGTAATTCATTTGTTTACAATCTAAATTAACCTTTGACACGTAACTGTCGTATTTTTATTTCTATGAGTTACGTAGAAACTAGAAAACCAGAAAATTATAAATTAAAATAATTTTGATTTTGATATTGCATACTTCAAATCAGCCTAAAATGCTTGCAAAGCAGGGAAAATGAGGCGATTTTTCACGAAAATATGGGAATAATAAGGAAATAAATTGTTCTAAATAAAATTGATGTTGGTAACATATTGAAATCGATATAAAGCGCTTTAAATTCTTAACCTTTCAAATGGAATTATTTCAATTTCAACAAAATAAGTCAATTTTTAACCAAAAAGATGAATTTTCAACCAAGAAGATTAATTGTCTACTAAAAAACACGACTTTTCGACAAAATAGATTAATTCTCAACCAGATAGTTAAATTTATTACTAGAAAAGATCAATTTTGACCAAAAAATGGAATAGTTGAATTTTCAGTTAAAACTATTAGCCGACATGCTAGGAACTTCAAAAATACGAGTATCTCAAAGTAAAGCTTAGACTTTGTATTTTCACGTGCACTCTTTGAAAATTGTTTCACATGACGTGCCGTTTGAGCATTTTTTAGTACTACAAACAAACATAGTACTACAAAGTGCTTCAACGGCACATGTGAAATTTTTTCAAAAGAGTGTGCGTGAAAATACAAAGTCTAAGCTTTACTTTGAGATATTTTCGAAGTTTCTCGCACGTCAAGTTCAACTTCCATAAATTCTCAAAAAATGGCCGAAAACGCGTTTTTTTTGCACTTTGACCTCAATTTTCTCAGAATCCTGATATGATAGGCAATTTCTGAAACCGGATTCGTGTTCAGCGCTAAAAAATCTATCAAGAAGATAATTTTTTACCAAAGAAGACGAATTTTCATCGTAATACGTTAATTTTCAACCTAATAGTTGGATTTTCAACCAAAAAGATGAATGTTTAACCAAAAATAGAATAGCTCAATTTTCAGTTAATAGCAAATCAATTTTTTAACCAAAAAAATGCGTTTTCAGCAAAATAGTTCAATTTTCAACTAAAGAGATGAATTTCTAACTAAAATCATGAAATTTCAACAACAAAAATTAATTTTAAACAAAATAGTTGAATCTCCAATCAAACCAAATTATTAAATATCAACCAGAAAGTTATAAATTTAAACAACAAAGATGACATTTTTACCAGAAATGAGATACATTTTTATAGAAAGAGTTGAGTTCTTAAGCTAAGAAATGGAATATTTTCGAAAAACTTTGAATTGTAAAATCGAAAAGATGATTCTTCAACCAAGACAGCTTAATTTTCCACCAAAAAATTGCATTTAGAACCAAATAGTAGCACTTTCAAGCAAAAGGGACGAATTTTCATTAAAAAAGTTGAATTTTTAACCAAGTAGTTGAAGTTTTAATCAAATGGTCGAAATTTCAAACAAAAAAGAAATAACTGAAATTAAAAACAGTTGAATTTTCAACAAAAAAGGTCATTTTCAGCCAAGAAAGATGACTTTTCAACCAAAAATACTTTGATTTTTTTATTGGGTTCTATTAATTCAGTTCGCATTTGAGAAAAATACAGGAAAAAGGGGAAGTTTCTTGAAAATAGGGGAAAAAGTAGAAATTCTTTAAAAAAGGGGAAAAGAGCAGGGTTGATCAGTTACGCGTAACTCTGAAGTTTTTGACGTATAATACTGTTTCTACGTGATATACGTCGCTAATCGTAGAAAACCCAGTCAGTTACGTTCCAAGATGGCGGAAATGCTAAATTTTGGGTGCAGTTAACCTTACTTTCCTAATTGATTTGTTTTTATGAATTGAATTAGTGGCAATAGCAAAGAAACAAAACCAAACAAAAATTATGTCCATAATGGGGAAAACTACGTAATATAGTGGCATGGCAGGATTTGAATTTAGAGAATTAAAATGACAGAAAACTGTCGTAAAATGTATCCTTTGTTATAAAATGTTATAAAATATAAATTTAAATGGTCTAGAAAGTCACAGGTACCTAATTAATTGTTAATTATTCATCCAAAATGTATTTTTTATATTGAATAGTTATATTATATGTGAATATAGGTTATGTTATAATGACGCAACGCATGTGCCCTACATGTTTTGATTCAGATGTATAATACGTTACCTCACGTAGAAATCTAGGGACGTGTTATACGTAGGAATATACGCGTATAAAACCGCGTATAATACCTAGAGTATTATAAATTCCCAACCCTGAAAAAGAGGCGAATATGATTACTACAGACTACTATAGTGACTTTTTCTTTAAAAAGTGTCGAAAAAGTGATCTGAAAAAAATGGCTAAAAGTCTCTTAAGTGACTGGGTGGCTGCCCTGATCATAAAGGTGGAATAACCTTTGAAAATAGAATAAAAGGTAGAATTATTTTCAAATTCTTCAGAAGGGCCTAAGAACACCTTTCAGAGACATAACCCTGAGGAAGGAATGGTCCGATGTTTTTAAACATATCCCGGCTAAAAAAGCGTTACAGAAAAAGACAGCGCCTCGCAACTTTCCCCGGTCATCGCCCAATCCGAACAAAGGGTAAATAATTTGAAGGAAATTAATGAAAACGAGAGTTTGATATTGTATTTCTCGTGTATGGTGATAAGACGAAACGGTAGCGGAACGATTATCAAAGGGTATCATTAATTTCCATCATAGGAGCGGATTGATTCAGAGTTAAGCCTGAAGCGTGAGATGGATATCTTGCCTCAATCCCATGGTAGGATTTATAGATTTCGTCTCGACACAAGTGGCACGAACCAGTAGTTAAAACTGGATTCGACCCCTGTCACTATGCCCATATTTCTCGAGAATTTCCCCTTCCGGGGTGACCACGGCACGCGGCACCACGTGTTCGGATGTTTGTTGTGGTTTCATTCCTTCTGCTATCAGCTATAGCTTATACTGTCTCTCTTTGCACATTCGAAAAGTGACGATTTTCGACACCGATAAAAGAAATTATGTGTGAGAAGTCAGTACACAAGAGAAATAATAGAGAAATACTGAATTGAGTGCAAAGTGATATTCAAACACAGGGTGGCTAGTAATAATTAGGCCAGTTAGTTTTCCCACTTTTTTTCTGATTGAATTTTAATAACGACAAAAGTTTCTCACTCATAACAACTTTTCACTTACGAAACCTTTCCTCGATCTGACAATGTTTTCTGTTCGTTCGTTGGGTTTGCAAATTCAAATTTTCGAATATTTTGAAAAATGTTCCTATTAGTTCAAAAATTCTGGCTGATTTTTTATATGTACGGTTATTATTAGTAAACTTTAATATAAAATTGTAAATTAAAAATACATTTTTTTGCTCAATTTAGAATTTTTTGAAAATGCGCCAAAAACATGCTTTTTGGATTTAGTTAAATGCACACTTATTTCAAAAAGTTGAATATACCGAACATGAAACTTCCTTAGCTTGAACCAGATAAGCATATAATTATTTTATTTCCATGTGAAACAAATTGTATCGTGGTTTTTAAAATATTCCAAAGTTGCAAAAAAATCAAAAATCACAACCAGGGGCTCTTAAAAAAAGACGTAACGCTAATGCTAAAGTTACATACACTTACTACAAATAAAGCGTTACGTATAGGGGATGGGTGGGGGGTCCAAACTGTCAGAAAAAAGCGTTACGTATTTTTTAACGGCAAAAAATATTTGACAGCAAATATTTGTTCGATGCTCACCGGATTTCGGTGAACCTAGGCACAGCCTTTTTCAAAATTTCAGTTCAAGAAATAATTTTATTAGTATTATATCATGAAAAGCTCAGTTGAGTAGAACATAATTACTAATCATTTTTTTTGGTTTAATTTGCGTTATTTTTCACGATATAAATCGTTATTGCTGAGGATATAATCTAAATTTTCTGTTTAAATAATTAATTATAGTGATAGAATAGCTGACAATTACAGAATTGATCTAATGTTACGAAATAACTTATTGTATAACTAGAAATAAGCTTATTTAAAAAATCTAAATTTTTACCTATTGTGAGGATGAAAATACAAGTTTAAAGAAAAATATTATTTAATTTGAAGAATCGCAATATTATTAATCATAATATTATTTTTAGAGAAATGATTGTTATTTATGAGAAAATTTGAAAAATATATAAATTTTTCATCTAATAAATTTTTTTGTTTGAAACATTTTTCATCTTCCTTCTTAAAAATGATTTTTAAATTATGCGATTTTAATTAATGATGGCTTATATTATAAAGGAAAACATATCCTACAGTTTTACCATATCCAATTTTTTAAGTAAATTAATTGATAAAATAGTTATTTATGCAAAAAAATTTTTTACCAACATTTTTTAAAATGAAAAATAAAACTTGTTTCGCAATCACAATCTTTAATAACATTGGAATTCTTCAAAATAGGATTGAATATATTTGTCTAATAACCTGTCTTTTCGTCCTTGAAATACTTGAAATAATTTTAAAACTAAATATGCAAATAACACTATGCCATCATTTGATTCTGATATTAAAAAGAGGTAGATTTTAATTTTTTACATTGTAATATAATATAGTATAACAATTATCAGACATTACTTGAGGTGTTTTTAACCTGAATCTAGAACCAGTTAAGTCTTAAACTGATTCCAGATTCTGGTTAAAACCAATTTGAAAAATTTAAACTATCATTTAAGGAATGTTCGGATTTACTCACATGTCCGAAATTATCCCGTTTGACGGTACATAAATTTGAATTCTCGTTATTTCTTAATTAATACATCAAAGCTCGAATTATTAGAGCAAATAACTGATTGCGTCACGCGCATGCTTTGATTAGATACGTTTATGATAATAGATTGCTGTTTTTACGTTCTACTTGACAGCATCTGCAATTTTATATTTGTAAAACTATATCACTGACCTCAATTCACGTCCACAGTAAAAAATTACATTCTTTATCACTCTCTATTAATTATTTACTCATAATCGCTTAACAAATTAATAAAGAAATGCCTTTCATATTTGGAATTCTAAGATCAGACATTTCCTGATTGGATAGATAGGTCTGTAATCCTATTTTGTTACGTGTCATAAAATGTACCCTAACGCGTTGTATGATTCTGGGTAAAAATGGTGACTCTTTTATTACACTTTAATGAATAATCTTTCTAAGTATTATGAGGAATGTTATTGCCTGAAAAATGGTAGAATTTCACAAAAAGAAACAAATGATAAAATTTGTTGCAGATAAATTTTGAAAGAATAAAAAATTAACCGCATTTATTGTTTATAAATCATCTTTTCATGGTGTTAGGTTACTGTAGGTTAATTTGAATTTATTTTGCAATACTTAGTAAATAGAAAGTAATAGCTGGAAATCGCTATTATGGGGATATAACCTGGAATCGATGTAAACCTTGCGTTTTATTTTCCTTTTAAAATTTTGTTTTGTTCTATCGTAATGACACTTAAGAGGCCGCCTCACCTCCTCGATAGAAAACTAAGGATCATGTCTTTCAAATCGGATTTCGCCCTTCAAGGAGATTTGCGAATTAAGTGTCATGCCTAGCGATTACTTGCTTCGAAACCAAACACCGCACTTCGCATTAGACACTGGATACCAGCTTTAAGTGGATTAGTCCTTGCTATATACGCCCGTGTTACCGAGCCAAAAGATCACACTGATTTAAAACTTGACTGATTTAAAGGCGATTCAAAACCTTTCGAATGTGTATCAGTGCAACTCATTTAGACGTTGATTTAATTTAACAATGCTTCAGAAATCTTTTCATGCGTCCAATTTCATTGAGTTCCAGATCCTCTGTTTTTATCTATGGGGCCGCTCAAAAACTACGTCACACTATTTTGAAAACTTTTTCCATCTCCCCCCTTCTTTGCCACAGATCATCGCACAAAGCTTGAACTCCCTAGGGTGACGTCACAAATATGAACACCCCCACCCCTTTTAGGTAACAAAATTTTGTCTTCGATTTCATTTGATAAACGACTAAAATAAAACACAAAACATAAAAAAGTAATATTTTTAAATACTTCACACCCAGAAATGCTCTCAAAACAATGAAAATGGGATGACATTTCATGAAAATACGGGAATAAATTCTGTTAAATAAAATTATTGTATAAGTACCATATTGAATTCAATATAAAATGCTTAAGATTTCCAGTCAAAATAAAATGCTTTTTCAACAAAATAGTTGAATTTTAAAATAAACAAGATTAATTTTTTATCACAAGAGGTGAACTTTTAACGAAAGAATTGAGTTTTCAAGATAAAAATTTGAATATTTTAGAAAAAGTTGATTTTTAAACCAGAAATTATGAATTTTCAACCAAGAAAGATGATTTTTCAACCAAATAGTTGTATTTCAAAACAAACAAACAAATAATTTTAAACCAAACAGTTGCATTTACTACCAAGTAGTTGAACTTTCAAGTAGAAGGACGAACTTTTAATCAAATAATAAAATTTTCAGTCTGCAAAAACGAATTATCAAACAAATGGTCGAATTTCCAAACAAAAAAGAATTAACTTCAACAACAAACTGTTGCATGTTTAACGAAATAGTCGACTGTTCAAGCCAAAAATACGAATTTTTTAGAAGACAGTTGATACTTAAATTTTCAATAAATAAGTCGAACTTTTAACCAGATAGTTAAATTTTCGATCTAAGAAGGTAAATTTTTAACCAAATAGTTAAACTTCCAAGCACAAGAGATGAAATTTGAATGAAGTAGTAGAATTGTTAACCAAATACAATAGTTGAATTTTCAACAACAAAATAATTAATTATCAAGCAAACAATTGCATTGGCAACCAAATAGTTGAACTTTGAAGAAGAAGGGACAACATTTCAACAAAACAGTTAAATATCCAACAGAATAATTAAATTATCAAAATAAACGTTGAAATTTCAACTAAAATGATGAATCTTTAACAAAAAAGTGAATTATTAACAAAGAAGTTCAACTTTCTACCTAAAGAGGAAATTTCCACAAAATATTTGAATCCGCGACCAAGACAGATTAACATTTAACAAAGAGTTGCATTTTTAACCAAAAAAGATCAAACTTCTACCCAAAGAGATGAATTTTCACACCAAGACTTCTCAGTCAAGAGAGAAAAAAAATATCAACCAAATTGTTGAATTTTCAAACCAAAAAGTCTCTATCAAGAAGATTAATTTTTTACCAAAAATAAGAATTTACAACAAAATATATTTTTAACCAATTTGTTGAATGTTCAACTAAAAACGATTAATCACCAATCAAAAATGGATTAGTTAAATTTTCAGCTGTAAAAATAAATTTTCAACTAAACAAAATGAATTCTCTACCAAATAGTTAAATCGGCACCTGCATGTTAAAAAAACCTCTCTTGGAGTTATTGTCTAAAACGACCACTCTAGCCTTGGTCGTCTGAAAGAACCACTCCGTTTTTTGAGTTGCCCCCTCCTTTTAGTGCGCATACATGCACGACAAACAGCAGATACATTTAGTAATTATTACCCACCGGTTGAATATATTATTTGAAAATATTTTGAATTCACGGATTTCAACGATTTCAAGGATTTTAAAGAATTCACGAGATTCAAGGAATTCAAGGACTTTACGGAATTCAAGGACTTTACGGAATTCAGGGAATTCACGGAATTCGCGGAATTCGGCCCATTTACGAAATTCAAGGAATTCAACAAATTAAGGCAATTCACGGTATTCAAAGAAATCAATGAATTCACGGTATTCACGGAATTTGAGGAATTCATGGAATTCCTAGCATTCAAGGAATTTACGAAATTTAAGGAATTCACGGAATTTAAGCAATTCGCGAAATTCACGTCCCTTGAATTCCACGAATTCCGTGAATTCCGTCAATTCCTTGAATTTCTTAAATTCCATGAATTTCGTGAATTCCTAAATTTCGTGAATTCCTTGAATTTCGTCAATTTCTTGAATTTCGTGAATTCCTTAAATTCCGTGAATTCCCTGAATTCTTTAATTCCGTGAATTACTTGAATTTCGCGAATTCCTTGAATTCAGTGAATTTCTTAAATTCCGTGAATTCCATGAATTCCGTGAATTTGGTGAATTCCTCGAATTCCCTGGATTTCTTGAATTCCGTGAATTTCTTGAATTCTCTGAATTCCGTGAATTCTGCGAATTCCGTAAATTCCCCGCATTCCGTGAATTCCCCGAATTTCGCGAATTCCGTGAATATCCCAAATTCCGTGAATTACTTGAATTCCTTAAATCTCTTGAATTCCATGAGTTCCTTGAATTCCGTGATTTCCTTGAATCCCGTGAATTCCATGAATTCCTTGAAATCCGTGAATTAAAAATATTTAAAAATAATATATTAAACCGAAGAGTAATAATTACTAAACCTATCCGCTGTTTGCCGTGTAAATGTGCGTACTAAAACGAGGGGCAGATATCGAAATACTCAACCAAATACTAGAGTTTTTTTTTACCAAAAGAGATAAATTCTGAACCAAAAATATAATAGTGAACTTTTCAATTAAAAAGAATTAACTTTTAACGAAATATAGTTGGATTTTCAGGGAGGCCATTTTTCGAAATTCACGTCGTTTGTCTTTTATTGGTATATTTGAATTGTGACCATAATTGAAAAAAAAAACCAACTTGAATTTCGTAAAAGTGGAGGTGAAAAGGAATGTAAAAAGGTTACAAAATCCCCCCCCCCCCACTGACGAAACTGGATTATACCGTTGATGATCTTAGATTTTTAAATCTGGGACAGCAATATACAGATATTAGGACGTAAAATCTACATATCAAGTTTTATAATAGGATTTTCAAAATTAACATCCAGAATTTATGGCTTAATATCTATAGATTTCTTGTCCCAAATTTGGATATCCAAGTACATAAACGGTATAATCAATTTTTCCCAGCAGAGGGGAAAAACGTAGAATTCTTCAAAAGGGGGTAAGAGGGGAAGGAATGTGAACACAGAAAAAACTGGGAGTAAGAATTGTTACAGGTGATATGCGAAGAGGGGTGACCGCCAGCAGGATAACTACTACTGGGGTAAACTGACCGTGGTGAATCGCAGATATCTCAACGGGATTCCGCTAGAGACAGGACGTTACAGGCCTGTAACCACTGAAAGTTTACCTAAGTTAGGGGTAATCAGCTAAATATTATCCTGTTTAAACGAGTTCTTGCAACACTTCGTACCCCCAATTTTTCTGTAAAGTCTGTGTTTAGATGCTTTACTTGCAAAATAAAATCACTAATTTTAATTTTTTCAAGTAAATGTTCACATTTATATTTTCCATGTGTGATGTCATATTCTGCGTTAACCCCTACGGCACAAATTGACACGAAACCTGTTACCCCCCCCCTTCCACAGGACAGTGTGACGTAGTTTTTAATGGCCCCTATCGTAATTTTACCCAAATTAGGTATCAAAATCTTACCAGAGTTAAATACTGTTTGGTAATCGTTTCCAGAATAGTAACAATCTAAAGAATTGACTCTGCGTGTGAGCAGGTATCACATTGACTATATTCGCGTGGAAGATGGAAGATGGTCGTGAAAGGAGCGAGTATTTAAGTCTAGAGTGATGTTGGTTAGTGGGACCGTGATCTGTGGTCAGCTCGTTTCTTAATAAAGCCATGAAATACTTTATAACCCGTCGTAAATAACAATTAGCGTTTACGGGGTAAAAATGGCGTTCGTTCTTGATTTATCGTTGCACCCCGGCGGTAACTAACAAACTAACTGTGAGATTAATAGCTTGAGACGGACTTGGTAAACTTGTTAAATATTTGTTATCTCTGCCAACCGGCAGGTAGGTATGACTTTATTTTCGTCCAACGTCTAAATTTCACGGGTACCCTCGTGCCCGCATTTATATCTCTTCCACGCTTCCTAATTGATTCTCTTTCATCAAATCCGAACGGTATAGAATTTTGAATCAGAGAAGTGAGTCAAGGTCACTAAAATACTGCATTCGGAATCAGTACGTTAAATGTCATATGTGGTTTACCACTGAACTTTTGAGTGTACGCCAAAACCCGAATTTTAAAGGAGAAACAAAAAACTGTTTTACTTTCACGCAATTAATTTCAAACAAAAAAATTTGAAAATGATTCGAGGTGCTGCTAGGCTTTATCGAACCGAGAAACGAACATCCTGAAAGAAGCAACCATCTCCGAGAAAACCTTTGTCAAAGGAACGGCGCGTCCCCAAAAATTCTGATTTTGATATATAAAGAGTTGCATAACTTTTTATTTTTAAATTTAAAAAAAGTACCTTCAATCAAACCGCGAGAGGAACGTCCTAACAGAAGCAGCCACATCAGAGAAACCCCCTTATCAATAGTGCGGTGCGTCCCCAAAAACGAAAATAAGAAAACAAAATGAGTTGCATAATTTTTTCATTTGTTGAATTAATATAAAAACAAAAAAGCACTTTCGAGCTATTACTTAGCTCTATTGAATGGCGGAAAGAAAAGGCAAAAAGATGAAATTATTTTATAACAAAAATACCAAAAATAGTTCTTGACCCACTTCTAAATTAAACTGGACCATAATCTTACTACAAAAATATGCGTTAGGTTAAAAAAATTATTTAAGGCCAATAAAATGCATTTTCGAAATTTGGCACTTACGCCCGTATGCAGTGTGGCCCTTCATTTCACAAAGATTTCTGAAGATATCGAAGATTTCCCAAGGGTTTATGGGAATACGTGTTGAAAAAATTCATAAAATACCTTCTTCATCATGAATTTGACATAAAACTCCCAATTAAGGGGGATCCATCATCAAAAATCTAAAGTTGATTTTTTGAACCACCCTATTTTACACCAGATTTTAAGAGATCACTCGCAAATTACTATTCTTTGTTACGTAATATGAAAGGTCAATTTTACTTATGGTAATTTGTTCCTTCAGCAGAAGAAACATTTTGAGCATTGGAAGAATAACATGTCAAGGTTCTCTGCGGGTGTGAATATGGAAATGCATGTTTGGTACAGAGAGCGACAAACGAGCGTGCTAATGCACACGCGTATCTTCCATATTTTGTCAAGCTCGTTTGCTGGGACCGTCAAGACATTACTGACTCGTTGAAAAATCGAGTCGATTCATTCTTGTTAGATCCGGAGGCAGGTTGTAGAGATGAGGAAGAGGTTTAGGGAGAAGAGGATGAGATCCTTATAGAAAAGGAATAAAGAGAAATGGCATGCTGTGTATAGGGATTGCCTTTAGCTTCTCGCCACCTCTGAATGCTCGTGGACAACTCCTTCTTTTTGTTTCCTTTTTTAATTCCACTTCCATAACTGTTCCTCTTCTTTCTTTTCTCCCACTCTTATCTTTTCTAAACATCTCAAGACTGCTGTTTATTTTGGGCCTTAATTTTTAAATTTTAGTTTATTCCCAGCTAATTTTCCCTGTTGGTATTCCGAGCATCATGAAATTAATCGGACCCTGAATGAAAAAGGGAAAACTTATCAGGGCCCCACTGAACTCGAATCCAAATTTCTACATGAGGACCTGAATACTAAATAAATAGATTGAACTTGGTTGGAATGAGAGAGCTTCGCGAGTAAAAATAATTCGACTTAGCTCAGTCTTCAATTACCCTTCTCCCCTCCCTAATTAACACATACCCAAGACATGCTAAAGATATTTTTTTGAGTCCCGCCACTGGCCACGAGCGAGACTTTATTATATGTATTGAAGTCCAATTCAAGACAAGGGTAACATTATTCCGAAAGGCTCCCAAGGCCTCCGAGAGTCATCACTAATCTGCTTTAAATTTTACAGGTTCTTTATATTATTTATCTTCATGGCATTTACTTTGTATGCAATAATAAATCTTTTTGCATACAATAATTATTTTCTCCGAATAGCGAATCTAAAAATGCTATCCCTGTTTTCGTATCTCCAACCGTTTTTTAGACACTTATACAAAATTACATTTCTAATCTTTCGTTGGAAAGTTTTAGTTGTTTTTAGTTGTTAAGGCCCACGGGTTCCGAATTTTTAATTTGCAAATCATTCATTGCAAAATTACAAGTGTCAACTTTTAGGTCCCATTCTCTATATATGTTTCCTGTAAATGGCCGGCACTGCCGATGGGTTCCCCAGTTGATGGAGGTCAGAGCACAATGGACATTAAAATTAACAAACGAAAAATTTTTCAATTTCAGCACTGGCTATTATAAACCCTAATTCCTAATCCCTAAAGGTCTGAATCGGTAATGTAATTTTCTATAAGGGATCGATACTGTAACTTAATATTTTTAACAAGTCACGTTTATAGGAAATCCGTTTATCCAAAATCATAGTATACAAAGTTGAAACTTAGAAATTTTACAATTTATCAGTATAATTAGATTAATATTTTGATTAATTTTATCATTCTGTAAACAAATATTCACAAAAACAAAGCTTTTTCGCAATTCTTTAAATTACTACTACCCGCAAAATCATTCAACATTTTATTATTTATTTTATCGTTAATTTTAGTAATTTTAAAGGATTTTATAGGCTCTCCATAAATTATTTTAATGAATTTTCCAGGATCTTGAAGGATTTCATAGAACTTCAAATAAATCAAGGGACATCATCAGATCTTATGAAAGTTTACACGATTTCAACAGATTTTGTAATATTTTATTGAAATCCTTAGAGATCCAGAAAATTCATTAAAATGCCTTATTGAGAACCTTATTGAGGACCTTTAAAATCCTTTAAAATTACTCGAATTTTCGGATATCTTATAAAATCCCGAGCAATCCATTGAAATTCCTTAAAAATATTTTGAAATTTTTGGAAATCTGCTGAAATTCTTTGGAATATTTTAAAATATTTCAAGGCGATTTCAAAGGTTTTTATAATATTTTAATGAAATTTCAAAGAATTTTTTCACAAGAATTGAGGAATTTGAAGATTTTTTTTAAATATTCTAATGAATTTCAATAGATTTCAAGAAGTTGAAGAGATTTTAAAGGATTTTAAAGGTTTTAGGGTATTTTAAAAGATGCCAAGGTATTTTCAAGAGCTTTAAAAAATGTAAGGGATTTCAAAAGCAACATTTTAAGATATTTCAAAAGATTTGAAAGAATTTTAAATATTTTAGCATATTTCAAAAGATACCAAGATTTCCAAATATTTCAAAGGAATTTCGACAGATTTCACGGGGTTTTATAAGATTTCAGTTATTTTAAAGGATTCTGAAGACTCAAAAAAGTATTTTAATGAAATTTCCAGGATCTTAAAGGATTTCATAGAACTTCAAATATTTCAAGAGATTTCAAGGAACATCATTAGATTTTATGAAATTTTAAGGGATTTCAAGAGATTTGATAACATTTTAATGACATTCAAAGAATTTATTCTCAAAATATTGAGGTATTTGAAAATATTCAAAGGCATTTCAGTATATTTCAAGAATTTAAAGAGATTTCAAAGGATTTAAAAGATTTTAGAACATTTTGAAATATTACAAAGAATTTTTAGGACCTTTCTAAAACTTCAAGCGATTTCAAAGGATTGGAAAATTTTTAGGATATTTTAAAGGATTCCAAAGAAGTTTCGAGACATTTAACAAATGTCAAGGAATATCATCTGATTTCATTTAACTTCAGGAGATTTCAAAAATTTTATAATATTTTAATGAAATTTCAAAATATTTATTTACAAGAATTAAATAATTTCAAAGATTTGAAGAGATTTTCAAATATTTTGAGGTATGTGTTGTAAAGAATTTAAAAGATTTTCAAGTGTTTTGAAACAATTTCCATAAAAATAAAGTTTTTTCATAATTTTTTTCAATTAGTACTATCAACAAAGTCATTTAACGTGATTTCGATATTTTAAATGATTGTTAAAAATATAAACTTTAACTTTGATTTGATCAAAGATTTGAGAAATTGTTTAATCTCATTTTATATAACATTTTATTAGCGTGTATTCGGACGGTTAGTTTGTCAAAAAATCTAGAAAAATGCATACCCAATATTAAATAATTGTAGTTATGTACTAGTAATTTAAAGAATGTAAAAAATTAGGTTTTTGATTATTATTTTTTCTACTGAAAATAATTGGAAAAACTACGTAAAATATGCGGGGGGGGGGGGGTAGACACCCACTTTCGCATGACGGAATTATCTGTAAAAATATAGTGCATACATGTTCTGGAACGAAGCACACAATATTTACTCAATTTTCGCCCTTCGCGAGTTTTCTGGGGAGTCCAAACTACTTTGTTACGAATTTATATATGGGGGAGAGGTAAAAAATTGGCAAAAAACGTGTTACGTAACTTATGGATGGTCCCTAATAGAAATTCGGTATATTTATCAAGACTTACAATAACTCTTCGTGTCATCAGACAAGTTTGAATCAACATGGCATGTACCCCCCATAGAGAATTTCAACCATAAACGGAAGACTTTTATGTACGACTTCTAAGTCTAGCTCATGTCCGTGAGTGAGACATAGCCGCCTTGAAGTCGAATTCAAGTCAAATGAAGTCCAACTCAAGACGAAATATTTTTACTAGGGTTGGGTGTTAAAATCGGAGATAGCGAGGCAAATGAGCACGTTGATTTCACACGGAACGCCCCATATGCTTTATTAGTCAGTCCGTTTGTAGGAGACACAACGGACTTCTGGCAGAAGCTTATCGCTTCGTTGCGCAATGAGAGATTCTTATCAAAGTAACAGGGATAGGGCGGGGCTGAATCGCTCCTGCATTATCAGCCCACTTTTACCTGACGGATTAGTCTGTAAAAATATAGTGCGTACATGTTCTGGAACGAAGCACACAATATTTACTCAATGTTCGCCCTTCGCGAGTTTTCTAACAAAGTTGCATGAAAGTTATACTAAAATTTAATTATTTTAAAGCAGTGAAATTTTCTTTTGGATATATCTTCTGACTATTTCAAGCCTGCGTATAAAAAATCGTTATTGTTCTTTTTTAAAGAACTCATTTTTTGACATTTTATAGGCATTTTCTCGTATTTTTTGGAATTTCTTATTACGGGTACGTTCTCCAAGTTCAGTTCATGATAAAGAAAAAAAATGTAAAATTTCTGAAAGATTGAACAAAAGGAACAAAAAGTCAACTTTAATATTTTAGAAGTTCATTTTTCTCAGTAGCCATATTCAAAAGAAAATCTCCAGGAAACGTGAAGAGGCATGCTCATTGAAGTGACAACTGGTTTAACCTAGGCGTGTGTATAAGAGCCAAATATTGTATTTCAGCAAGAAGGTTTCCAACAACTGTGTATAGTTAAGTAAAAAAAAAGTTATCTGATAAGGATTGTTTGGCATTGTATAACACATATTGGCTAATGTCTTTACATGTATTATTATGTATGCTTATTTTATGAGGCAAAAGGGGCGCTAGTAATAGGCAGGACGCGTTGGACACGCCATTAATCATCGTTCGATCGTATAACTACGAGATAATAGCTTAATTAACCATTCACTTAACTCGTTTTAAGCAGCCTATCGTTTTGCTACCGCCTTTGCCATAGCAAGCACGTGCGCAAAAGCGCAAGTCACTCCAGATATACCGAGGAAGGAAGAGCCAGCAGAGAAAGGGAAAGAACGTGATTTCGTGCCACCGAATCAGCAGTCATTATTTGCACTGAGTGTCACATCTCTATAAAACCTAAGTGCAGATGATCGATTATGGTTAAACGCGCCTCTATATACCTCGCACGTCGATCAGGATTTCCACCTGGATAAAAATTATAACCCACTCAGCTATACGGACATTGGTCTACATTAAATGTCCTCTGTGGGGTGGCAACCATTCTTTTTCAATCATTAGGCTTCTAATCTTATTTAATGTGAAAAAAATTGTAAAATGTTTTTAGATTCTTATCAAATTTTTTAGATGTGGTCCTAAAAATTCAGGAGAGCGGCTCCTAATGTGGAGCTCTCGTATTTGAAGAAATTGATGCATTCTGCAAGAACTATATATAATTTTTCCACCTGAGTGATTCAACCCATTCATGTATTGAGTGATAGCCCGAGAAAAAATTATACTATGTAAAGTACCTAATATTTTCATGTTTAATTGCTTATCCCAAAAAGTTAATTCAAGTCATGTTTTGCCGTCCTTAGTTATCATTAACGCGGAACAAAAGCGAAGAAAAATGAAGTATTTTATAGTAAACTTATAATTATTTTTCTTTTTATCTATATTTTTAAGTCTTGTGAATGCACGATCACCTAATATGGTGCACGATAACTAAATTGGCGTACAATTATAGAAACATATACTTTAATAATACATTTTTTCGAACACCAAAACATTCTTAGCTCAATATTTTCGCTATGAATTACAACTTTATAAATTTGCCAATACTGTTACGAATGTTTGGAAAATTCCGACACATTTAAGATACTAAAGTAACTGGAATTTACGAAATTATTTTGCTGAAAACGAAATTCAGTAACTTTTATAGTGAATTTACTAAATTTTTATTAAACTTCAGAAACGCTATCTGAAAATTACAAATAGTTTTTCAAAATTCCTAAACGGTAACAGAAATATAAGTTATCGTAACCGAAAGAAGTGCCCAGTTGCATGCGCACTCGTTGCTTCTCGATCGCGTTCGTAGGAGAAAAAGCATGGTGGTTCAGTGGCAATCGGCGGCAATAAAGTGCAAAATGAAGTGGAATAATTGAATATTGAAAAGGATTTGATTCAGGTTTTAATCGATTTGATCCACGTTTGAAATGGATGGTGAGCGCGCTGTTTACGTCAAATGTCATCCTCCTGGCTAGATAGGTTAAGTCTGTAATTTTTAATCGTACTCTCTCTCTCATTGCTCTCATTGATTGATTTACAACGTAGATCAAGGAACGGATATTGTTTGGTTCACTAACTCTAATATAAATTTTCAGTGTCTATTTGTCTTCAAAATATAAATTATAGTAAGTCTATATACGAGCTAAGTTTCTATGTAAATAGCTACGTATATATCTTTGTTATATAATATACTCAATAAATCAAATGTGAAAAAAAACTTCTCATCAATGAAATATGGGCTTTGATCATATGCATTCGACGCTATGAGTGTACGTTAGGGTGGGTCGAAAATAAATACTTTTGGAATTCAAAATCGCTACAACGCAGAAAAGTAGCGTATTCGGGTCCTGAAAAAGTATAATTAATTTGGAATCGATCGACATGCAGCTTGGTTACCCGCGCTCGAAAAAGAGGTTTAAAAAATTTCTTGTTCCTTAAAAAAAGTTTAAACATTTTTGTGATCATGTGTGGGTTTTTTAAACATAGAAATACACTAAGAAAAAATCCACAAGATCCAGGAATCGAAATTGGCAACACAGCGATTTTTCGAAATGTTGATATTTTATAAACTTATCTTTATAACTTGTAGTTTGAACATTTTCCTGAGCATGTGTGGGTATTTTAACATAGAAATACACTAGAAAAAATATCGATAAGACCCAGGAATCGAAATTGGAATCACAGCAAATTTTCTTTTTGCAACACCCACCTCAAAAGTTGACCTTTTCATGCTTCTAAATGGTGCCTAAAGGACCTTATTTGAGCCGACTGTGTGCGAAACAATTTTCGCGCATGCGCAGTTTGAAGGTGGCTTACTTTAGGCACTGTTGAAAAAGCTGCGCATGCGCACTCTCGAGATGAGGTACTTTAAGCACTGGCATAGGTAACTTCAAACACTGGTGTTGGTATCTTCTTGAAATAAATTTAGATTTAACTTGAACAAATCTTTTAATGACTGAAGTTTTGTTTTTAAGGTTTCGTATCCGTTTTCGTCCTTCGTACAAAAGGGCATAAGCTCTAACATTTGGCACAGCAAAAGGGCATAAGTCCCAAAAAGTTTTATTTCAAAAAATTTTTTTTACAATAATTTTTTTTCCAACAAATTTTGTTTTTAACAATTTTTTCAAAAAAATTTTTTTCAACCAATTTTTTCAACCATTTTTCTAAACAAATTTTCGAGAAAAAATTTTTTTTCAAAGATTTCATTAGAAAAAAAAATGGTCAGACAGATTGAAACATTTTTTTTCAAAAAAATTGTTTGCGAAATTTAAGAATCTTCTCTTTTAAGATAAGAATTTATCGTTAACTCCTAACACAACTTTTTCGGACGGGCGTTGCAAAATATAGCGTGTGATACACGTGCGCATAGGAGATTGCTAACTCGTGTGATTGCATCATTCGCCTGCGGCTCATGCTGAAAAATTCACACTCAAACACAATCACCTATTTTGCGCACTTGTATCATAAATAACGATTACACCCATTTACAGAAAATCTTATATCGAGATCCTTATTTCTATTTTTGACGATAGCACAATTTGGGACGTGTTAGCGAACTATTGAGCGTGAAATCAAAAGCGAGAAATCAAAGCGACAGCGCAATAAGAGGGAGGGCGATAACATAAACGCATCTTAATCTACTTATGCTATTACAGAACCATTACTTACAAATCTTTACGCTTTTAATTTATGCGACTTCCATTTCCTTTTTCTTTCACTTCTCTTGTACATCCATTTTACCATTTTTTTGCATCCATTCTTTCGTTCTTTCTCATTCGCTTTCGTAGCACCCTCTAACTCCTTCATCCATTCTTCCCCTAAACCATCCTCCCCTAGAATCTTTACCAAATTATCTTGTCAGCTTCCTTTATCTTCCATTCGTCTCCTACATCATTCCCATACATGCTCCCATGTTTCCTCTCTCCATTCGCAGATTCTGCACTTCCTGTTCTTTTTCTTTTCCCAATACATACCTGCCCTTACCTCGTTTTCCAGTCTTAATCTTGCTATTCTAATCCATCTTTTCTCTCCCCATCCCTTTTCTAAATACTTCGGTACTCGTTCTTTTTTTATCATCTTATACCATTTGTTATATTTTGATTCCTCAATCACCCCCCCCCCCCATCTTTCTAATTATTGTCTTTCCCTCTCCCTTTTTTCCACTTCTTCATAGTTTACTCCAGTCCCGTCTTCTATATCTCTAGCCTTAAAGAACTCCCTCCTTTCTTTTTCCCATCTTATTAATTCCATCGCCCCCCTGTCTTTTCTTCTACCTCCATCAAACACTTTCTCGCTAACTCCCCTCCCTTTCCCTCCTGCAGCTTCGTCTCTAGTACTCAATTGAACTCTTTGCGCTTCTTCTCTCACCATATATCCAGGCGCCCTCCAGTCTACCCCTAGCGTCCACCTTATATACATTTCTTGTAAACTCTCAATCTCTTTCCTTTCTTTCCATCGCCATATCTCTGCTCCATAACCTAATACCAGCCATACCAGCCTATCAAATAACCACATTCTCCTGCCCCAATTTTTTTTAACCTACTTTTTCCTATTCCCCATATCTGTTTCATTACCCCTGCTGCGTTTCTTATCCTTTCTCTTATATGTGCTCTATGATCTGCATTTGTTTGCAGTTCATATCCCAAATATTTGAATTTTCGTACTTCTTCTATCTTGATTCTCTTCCATCTCCCCGTCCATTCTTCCTTCCTTCCCCCTCCTTTTATAAACATCATTATCTTTGTCTTTTCTACATTTAAATTCAACTTTTTCCCATCTAAGTATTTATCTAAGCCTGCAATTAAGCCCGCCATCCCTTCATCATCCTCTGCCATCAACACTATATCGTTTGCGTATGCCAGCGTATATATCTTTTCATTCCCTATCCCAACTCCTTCCCACCTCCTCTCTTCATTTCGTCTTCCAAGTCTGATAATATATTAAATAAAAGTGGGCTCAGAGCACACCCTTATCTTACTCCTCTCACCAACTAGAAACTATCTCCAACTTGCTCTCCTACCTTGACCCTGCTTTTTGTCTCTCTCAAAATTCCCGATACTCTCTCTATTAATCCCTCTCCTATTGCCTCTTTCAACGTAACTTTTTCTATCTCGCTACGGTCTAATGTGTCAAAAGCCGCCCTTAAGTCCAAGAACATTGCTATCATTGCCCCTTTCTCCCTTTTCATCCTCTTATTTACAAGATAGTTCAGAACATATATATTGTCCATTACCCCATCCCTGTTCTAAACCCTGTCTGATGCGGTGGCTCTATCCTTTTTTCCTCAACTTCTTTCTTTAACCTCTCCGATAAAACAGTCACATATTCTTTCTACAATTTTGGCATTAGTGTCACTCCTCTATAATCTCTAACCTCCTCCACTTTGCCTTTCTTCACTATGTGTGCCACTACTTCTTCCTTCCATAACTCTGGCCATCCCTCTTATCTTCATACTCTATTGCACATTATCCATGCCCATTCCTTTAATTCTGTCCCCCCATATTTCCAGACTTCATTTGGAATCTCATCTATACCAGGTGCCTTTCAATCTTTCATCATTTCTAATACCTTGACAATTTCCTCCCTTGTAATGTCCTCCTCCTCATCTGTTTCCCTACCATATTTTCCTCCTTTCCTAACTTTCCTCTCTACCCCTCCTACTAATTCTATAAAATATTTTTTCCATTCTACCATCTCAATATCCTGGTTTACTCTTTTCCTTCTTCTTCTCCCTCTATTTACTACCTTCCAAACCTCTTCTTCCCTCCTAGCCCTCTACGCTTCTTCTTCAAACCTTTTATTTTCCTTCTCTTTTTTTTTATCACACAACTCAGTATACTCCTTCTTTTTTCTCCTATATTCTTCTTCACTGCTTGTTCCTTTTCTCCATTTTCTTAATTCCCCTCTCACTTCCTTCTTCTTCTGTTTACATTCCTCATTCCATCCACTTCTATGCCCTCCTTCACTAACTTCTTTTTTCCTTATGCACTCTAATACTCTTTTTATTTCTCCTATCATTATTTCCATTTCCTCGTTTACATTTCGTTTCCCTTATTTTGATATTCCTGACTTTTTCTTTAAACTGTTCTTTACCTGCCATTAGGGATGTTCGATTCTCTTAGAAAAATCGATTCTGAATCGAATCATAAAGAATCAATTTTTTTGCAAGAATTGATCTACAATGAATTAATGCTTAAAAATAACTGTTTTTAACAACAAGTATTGATAATAATAGTAATAATAATAATAATTAATAACTTATCAATAAGTGTTAATAATATTAATAAGAGTATTAGAATTTACTAAAAAATCAGTTGGGAAATAACTGAAAACAAAGATGTCAATATTTGTTAGATAAAAAAAACCTTTAATGTTTAAGCTTAATTTGAGTGAATTGAACAATATTATGTATTCCGTTTAAACAAAATATCGCAAATTTAAATCGTACAACAAATCTTCTCAATTTTCTAACCTTAAAATTACTCGAAAAAACGTTTTGCTGTTGTTTTTAAGGAAAAATACCTCTCTCTCTTTCTGCAGGCGATATCACGATATATCGAACCTACGTAGAACTTAATTTGTCAGTTCCCTTGTAATAAATAATAATAATAATTTTTTTTTAAATCGTTTTTTCGATTCTCAGGGTAAGGAATCGATTCTCTAAAGAATCGAATAGCAAAGAATCGGGTGTAAAAAATCGATTTTTTTTACAAGAATCGATTTTTTGGAGAATCGAATCGGAATCGAACATCCCTATCTTGTGCTACCTGCATCGCAACCCGATAATACCGTATTACTAACTCCTGGAGAATTCGATATCCCGTGAGTGTATGCCTAACGACGCCACCCTATCCTCGACGGCTTCACTTCCGAAGCAACACTACTAGTTGGTCTCCAGAATCTTGGCTTCATCGACTAGATTCAAACCCATCGCTCACCCGTTCTTGGATTCGCCTCCCGGCTCGGGCTTTGGAGAGAAGAGACCATCAGGAATATCTTAACTTGTAAGTTGGTTGAATAAAACTCTAATAATGTATTTGTGTCCTCTCATTGACTTCTCCCGTTCTCTCGACGATCTAAATCCCTAACCCATTCCTTAATTTGCGAGCTCCCTCACAAATGTGGCGCCCTCCTACAAAAATCCACAATCTCTTAAAAACCCTATAACTCGAGAACGGAAGTCGTTTAAAATTATTAAAAAGGAATTTTCAAATTGTTGCATGTTTGCCAAGAAAGAGGAGGATTTGTAAATTTTGAATTAGAATTTTTATTTTAAATGATTTTTCTGAAAATTCTTGATGAAATTGAAAATTCATATTTTTTTAGAAAAAAGTGCGGGTAGAAAGGTATATATTTGGTCGAAAAAGTACGGGTAGATATATGTCGTTAAAAGATAGTTGGTGTACCTCGCGTGCTCACAAGTTCTGCCAGCTTTAATAAAACAAAAAATTATCTTGAGAAAAAACGCCTTATCTGTGCTCCTTGTAGCAGGATTGGATAAGTGAAGGATTCAAAGATTGAAAATAAAAAGCTAAATAAGTAGAAATCGAAAAGATTAACTGATAGGGGAAAACTATAAAAAAATCGAATGAAAATTATAGGAAATAGAAGCCAAGCGGCGTCAGTAACAGAAATTGGCACGCAAAATCAAAGTTAGAGTAACGTAAGTCAAGCAACCCCAAGCGTTCCCGCCCTTAGTGGATACTTGCGATACGTGATCAGGCCACGCACAACCCCGGGGTAGTAAAAACCGAGACGCTCACCTGCTTGAACGTTCCGGTTTTTAATCAGCCGTAGAAACCCCTGAGCTAGGCCATATAGATTAAAAAGAAAGAATATAACCTCTGCAAAAACTATTAAAGAAGGAAGTAAAGTTGGAACCGACTGATAAACAGGAGCAAGCATTTACGACTATTAAACACCTACTCACAATAGCACCAATTCTTGTCTGCCCTGATTTTGCGAGTCCATTTCAACTCGAAACCAATGCTAGTGATACAGGTTTAGGAGCCGTATTGACACAAAGTATTAACGGTGAAAATTTTGTAATAGCATTTGCAAGTAGAGGTCTTAATGGCGCAAAACGTAGATACTCTGCTTCGGAAAAAGAGTGCTTGGCAGTAGTCTGGGCAATAAGGAAATTTAGACCGCATTTAGAGGGTTATTTGCTCAAAGTTATTACCGATCACATTGCCTTAAAGTGGCTTCATAACTTAAGAAATCCAACAGGTAAATTAGCACGATGGGCTTTAGAATTATTAGAGTACGATTATGAAATAACGTATAGAAAGTGAAGTTTAAACTATGTCCCAGATGCGTTATCAAGGTCGAATAAAAATGAAATAAAAGTTTCAAGTATCTTAGCCGGTATTATGGAAAGCGAGGGAAAAGATTTTAAAGAAATTGAAAATAATTGGTATAAAAATAAAATGCTACAGGTTAAAAATAAACCAGAAGAAAATCCAAACTGAAGAATACGCGATAGTCAATTATATTTTTATAGACCCGAACATTTGAAATCAAGCTTAAATTTAGATAGCAGCCCGTGGAAATTAACGATAACAAAAGAATTACGAGAACAAGTTTTAATTGAGAATCATGCCAATAAACAAGCAGGTCATTTAGGTGTGGAAAAAACTTATGCAAACATTTCCGAAACTTATTTATGGCCCGGAATGTACTCTGAAACATTAAAATACGTAAAAAAATGTGACATTTGCCAAAGAATCAAACCGAAAGTAAA